>JAHZNB010004000.1:0-17745 GCA_027744295.1 Callyntrura guangdongensis
TCGTCCAAAACCAGGGACTGGGTGGCCAGTGGTGTGGCGGGAAAACTGGAGGTGCTATCGAGCAAATACAAGACGTCCACAGCTGGAGATTCGCAGGAAGGCGCACCGCATTCTTTCAAAAAATAAGCATTTTTTTATGATGAGATATAGATAGATAAGCTGATAGTGTAGCTTTGGAGGATGTTGGACGGATTGTTGGAAGTAATTTTGGAGGGAATGTTGGAGGGAATGTTGGAGGTTGGTTTTTAGAGTTAATTATTTTTAACGGTGAATATTTTTTACCGGAGTGGATGGAATATACGACTTACTTCCTTCCTCGAGCATTTCCTTCTGTTTTCGAACGACCTGTTGGTCAATAAACTTTGACATTTTTATTTGAATCTCCTCATTGCTCTTGCCCATCAGAGCAAAATCCGATGGCACTTTGCTGTGCACCAACTCCTGCTGATAGCTCGTCACTTCTGACATTTTTTCCGTTAGAAAGAAAAAGGAGATTCCCTCGCGAGCAAAATAGGCATTGTATGCCTCCAAAGATGGAGGCAGTGTCGTACAGCAGCCATCCGTCCCGTCATATTTTGGAGCCGTTTTGTTGTGATAAAAGTTGGCCACTGCATGAGACACAATGTCGTCAGTAATAAGAACCACCATTTTTACAACATTCAGACTATTTCCGGGCGTCCAGTTTGTACCAAAGTTTTGGACTGCCAGGAAAGCTCCAAAAAAACCGGGCGTGCCACTCCAGCTAATTGAAATGTTCAATTGGTCCCGCTGCGCTTGTTCGTAGAGGCGTGTGAGGTTGGTGGTTAGTTTCTGGTGGGGTGTGTAGCACGCCTCACTGAAAAAGAAAACACCCGCCTATATTTTCTCTGTCTCTCCGCATGAAAATGGTTTGAGGTGAAAATACCAAATGAAATGCTGAAAGACTCCATCAGTGGATTGGCAACTTCTCCGATTGCCGAATAACTCGAGACATGAGAAACCACTGAAAAGCGCGATCCCAAATCGCGACTCTGGATTCTTTTCTCGAATGCCGTCAGAAACTTCCACAATTCTGGGGAAGTTGTCAAACACAAGAGACTTGGTGGAGGCATCATTGCCCTTACTAACCAGGGCATTGGACGAGGCGTCAAGTAAATACAAAATCTCCAGCTTGGGAATAGGACACAGCGGCTTGGTGTCGTTTATGCAACCTGTTCAATTTTTGCAGTCGTTGGATCATTCTCTCAAAAAAAATAATAAACCATGTAAACCAATCACATAGTGAAGGAGCGAAGGAAAAATATATAGGGAAAACAAAGGAAACAATTAATTCTTAAAAATATCAACTTCAGCTTCGGTTTAAGTGTCTACATACAACATTTTGTCAAAATCCCCCAACAAAATCTCTAGTCACGTTTATATGACCTTTGACCTAGGGGAGGTCAAATTTTGGTCCACTTTTACAGGACCCCATAATACGCCATACGCATGTGTACAAAGTTTGGTCAAATTCGCCCTAAAGGTACCCGATATACACCCATATGACCTTTGACCTAGACCACCTAGGAGTAAAATTTTGGTACACTAACACCCTACCCCATGGCAACTCTGTATACAAAATTTGGTCAAAATCGCCCAATAAGTTCACGAGTTAAATAAGTTTTCTCAATAAGGTTTGACCTCTAATGATGACCGACGGGGTCAAATTTACACAGATGGCCATTTACCTTCATACAAAATCGGGGTCATTTTCTGCCGATATGTAGCATCCCAAAGTTTAAAAAAATTAACATCCGCTTATATTTTAACGGTTTTTAACGGTTTGTGTTTAACCGTTGACCTCAGAAGTTCGGGCACTACAACTACATTGCCTTGGCTATCCATTGAGTGAAACAGAATTTCAAAATTTCCTTCCCTTCTCGAGATATATCGCACGGACGGACAGACGGACACACTGATCGCAACAAGGAGCATTCACTCCTTAATAAATATGTTACTCTGGACTTAAATATGTTTACCTCCATTCCTGTTGAGTTGTTCGACGACTAACTCCTCCAGTTTCGTTTCAATTTCCGTCGTCTCACTACTAATCAGCCCGACTGTCGACGGAACGTCTTTGGGGTCGAGAACGTTTGTGTAGCTGGCCGCTACTTGGTCTTTGTTGACGAGGAAAAAGAAGGAGACTTTTTTCTCTTGGAAGAACGCCTTCAATTGGTCATTGCTGGGGTGAAGAGTGCCCCAGCAGGTATCCGTCCCGTCAAATTTAGCCTCCACCCTGGTAATTGCACCGATAGGCGCCCTTGTCATCAGTACGTCGTCGGTGATTAGGACAATTATTTTAACAACAGGCACAGCTCCCTGGGTCCAGTTCATACCAAAGTCTTGAAGGGCGAGCATGGCACTGAACATCCCAGGCTCCCCACTGTGGCTGTACAAGATGTTCAGCACGTGTCGTTGGGATCGGGCTTCCAATACGGCAAGGTCTTCCGTTAATGCCAGGTAGCGTCTATAGCAACCGTTGCTACAATAAAAAAATGACAGGTATTGGCGCAATCAGAATTTTAAAATTCAAAACCGTTTTCGAGTTCCAAACAGACGAACAGTTGGTCACTTTAATAATTTGTGTACCTCTCTTCGTGATTCCGCACGCCATCAGGTAAGACCTCATCACAAGTTGCCTTGCCAAACTCATAACATGCAAAGTCGCTGAAAAGCGCAATCCCGAATTTTGCATTTGGGTGCTTAGTTTTCAATGACTGTGAGATGTTGGAGATGCGGGGAAATTCGTCAAAAACCAAGGAAGCCTTTCCAGAGGGGAGGTCTGGAGTGCTGGACGTGCTGTCCAGGAGAAACAACACATCCACGGCTGCTTTAGAGCAGTCCAGCATTTCGGAAGGGGGACCTAAGTTCAAAGGTCATTCAAGAAGCGTACAACTTTATCCAGACAAAGTACTTGCGCATGCAATCAAATAATCTGGTTACTCGTTTGAAGAGGCTTGCACATTTCCGTGGTGAAGTCGTACTCGCAGGCGAACGAATGTCGACAAGCCCACATGTCTCCGTTGAACATTTCGCAGCTTATAGGCGGCGGGGTAGTACTGGTTGTCATAAACTTGGATACTGAGAAGGCCGCCAATTGGAAGGAACTTTGAACAGCGGAGCACTCCGAGAAACAAAATCCCAGGGGGACCATCCCGTTTTGGATGACGAATTCCGTTACGCCATCGATGGTCAGCATTTTGTTTTTTACTTTAAAATTTGCTATCAATTCGACTGGTTTATATCTGGCTCCGGCAAGCTTCATGAGGTCCACTTCCGCAAAGATGTACGTGTCGCCAAATTTGATGTTAAAGAGCTGCCAAGATGATACAAATAAGCGACAATACAGACAAATCTGGAGAGAGTGGGAATTTTTTATTGCCGATAACTTGACTCCGGTTACCTTTTCCCCTGCATTGACATCAAACCCCTCCATGGTCTTCACAGCCAGTTCATAGACGCCATTTTCAGAGATGGGGATCGAGTACTCGATGCACCGACCGGAAGCTGGAAGCTCGTTTAGTGGGGTCCCCTTAAACAACGTCTTTGTAGAGAGCAGCATTAGTGCCCTGCACTTGCTCACTGAGCTCCACCGTGTACATCAGCCTAACATGGTGGAGGTCCCTTGGAGGCAAATCTCGTTCCGCCAAGTGAAGAATCCCATGCGAGTCCACGGCGGCTGAGCCCCCGAGATTGACAGCAGCCACCGTTTTTTCCAGCGCGCAATTCCCTTTTATAACAACATTTTTGCAAATGCCCCCGCGGTTCAGGTAATGAGCCACGTGTCTTGCATAGTAGGGCGCTGGGAATAACGTGTCGGGGCATTCTATCGAGAGAAAAAAATAAAAGCTGGCTTTAAACTGGGTACACAAACCCTCGCATCCTTCAGAAATCTCTGTATAGATATCAATGGCACTAGCCTCAAATTGGGAGTAAATATTTAAAAATGAGCAATAGTACGGAAAAAATTTGTATTCATTTTTAAAGTTCTGATAATGATAATCTTAACTTAACGTTAAAAGGTTCTTATCAAGTGTGACGTTGAGATGGGTCAAATGCTTGGACCCACATGAAACATGATAGAAATTTCTTTTCAAATAGATTATAATATTCACTAAGAGCACTTGTTCGAGTTTCACTTGCCACAATGCCACTTTTGGACGGAAAGCCTTCCATGCTAAATATTTAGAGTGTCCATAAGTGCTCGTAGCAAATGAATTTATGTGTGACTTGCTTAGTTTTTAATCTACTTGAGAAGAACTTTGGAATGATAAATTATTTCTTTGGATGTGACTCCTTTGACCCAGATCAACATCAGAGCTAATATGAGCCTTTAAATTACCTCTTTTGGCAATGCAGCGTTTCAAACTAGATTCGAAGTAGCAGTGAACTGCTCGACACCCGCACCCGGCTGGACTATCCGTAATCACATCACAATCTGTAAAAAAGTAATCAATCAATGTTACTATCTCCACAATTAGCCATCAAAAACAGACATTCATATTAATTCTAAGGTGCAAGGGTGCTTTCAAAAAATACGTAACAGCAGGGATCATTTCACATCAAAAATGTGTTTTTGTGTTACGTATTTAATGAACGATCCCTAGGCACCCTAAACCCTTTTTGCCTGCTAAAGTTTGGCACTCTTCCGTTTTCACTTGATATGTACAGTTAGGATTCAATTCACAGAGGCATGGCGATTCATTAAAAGTGCGACAGTCGCCAGCCACGTGATTTTCATGCAACAAGTTCCGGTCGTCATCATCGCACCAGTCAATATCATCCCTGACAGTACCGTCCCGTTTAAGAAAATTTTCTACAGGGAAAAAGAAAATTTTATATTCTTTAATTACATTCTATAAATTCAAATTAAATAACTAGAAAATGTTTTGAGGGATAAGCAAGATTTTGGCTGGGTTCGTATTAAGGTTTTAGTTTAGTTAATATTTTCTGACAATCGTGGAAAACGTTTCAACAGCAATTTTCATAAAAACAATGGATTCATTCAAGCAATCAAGAGCTTTCATTTATGCTATATTGTGTGTTCAAAGGATCATCAACTTGTGGACCAAGGAGACAGTGACTGCGGAACAGGAGGGAAAAGGGGGCTGTAATCGTATCGTGTAATGTTAAAGGTCCAATTTGAGAAAAGGATTTTCCCCCTCCTTCGATCCTGTACCGCAGTCAATTACAAAGGGCGATTGAATGCGCAAGGAAGTTTTTAAACTGTGGAATGGAAAAAGTTCACATCTCTAATTATTGCCGACCTTGAGAAAAAATTCAATGCAATGTTCAGGCGGTGAACAATAATGCCTGACGAAATAACTTGTTTTTGGTCTTTGTGTAATCAACGTTACCGGCTTGCCGGCCGTTGACCGTTGACGAGAAATGTCCCACTGCTCAAAGAATATTGTCCTTTAAAAATATTTATTAAAAAAAATGGTACAAGAAGAAGTTTTAGGCATGAGAGAGGGATTTTAAAATAATTGTTTTACATAAAAATGTTTTAAAAAATTACCTAATGAACGACTGCATCGTCACATAAATTTCTCATGTTTCTTCCCTGGGGAAGGAATGTCTCGGTTAATCCCTCTGGCTTCGGAGTTTTTAGTCCCTGTGTCTACCTCCATCGCCTCTGGTGAATTATCCATGCTGTAGAGAAAAATAACAAACAATTCAAACATAAATATAAAATTAATAATTAAACCCTTCGTTAAAAAATGTGTTTGAAAGTACTGCTATTCTTAAATCAACCACAAATTCCTGCAACAAGACCTAAAACCCTCGCCACTTTTCCCTCCTACTCCTCCATAAATAAATAACTGCCCACTAAAGCCCTTCTTCTGCTCAACCTTCAACATGATTGATTAGCTAATCGTGAAATACAGTTTAATTATTTCTAAATATTCTTACCGTGGACCACTCAATATCTAAAACTCGTGCCGAAATACTAACTACGCTGCTGAAACTGCAACTCAACAACTTGAAACCGTCCATTTCAAATCATAGCTGTTTCTAGCTAAATTACCTGCAATTAAAACTAATTGTCAATTTAAAAGCTGTTATAAGAAATGATAACTGCAGATTAAAGTTTAAAATTCAAGTGAACAATTTTCATCTCAATTACAGTTTCCCGTATTACGTACAAGCTATGAAATGGATTTTTAGGGAGCCACCATCCATAGCAGTTTACATTCTCATTTGCATTTTAAATTATGTAAATTTGGAGGCCAATCTTTTCATAAATTATACGGGAGAATTTTTTTATCTTCCGTGCAAGAGGATAATACATGTATTTTTAATATGGACCAGAAAGATCTCGAGTTCTGCTTGGGGTTGAGTGGCATGATTGCAAGTTCATTTTCATTTCCACAAAATTAATGTCATACATGATGTAATGCAACTTTCAACTAGCCGTATTGCATAATTTCATTGCGTGCCTTTAAAAGTTGTCATCTGGAAAATTTCCTTGAGATAAAATAAAAGATGAAAACGATATTTATTTTTCAAAGAATAAAAACTTCCACTATCCAGTAAAATTTACTGGAAATTTCTACCTTTTGTCCACTGGACGATTGTGATTGTCCAGTGGACAGTTTATGTATACAGAAAAAATTTCACTGTCCACCTAAATTTTGGTAGAAATTTCCACCTTGGAAAATTTCCACTTTCCACTGAACAGCTATTCCTTGTTTTTTTTATCGATGTTGACTATGCTGCTATTGAAGAATATAGAAAACGGAAAAAAGTTTTTGACGTGGTATTAGAAAAATTGAAAATGTCTACTTATATATTTTTAAACCATTATAATTTATTATTACCATGAGAAATGGCGGCCCTCTTATCGCAAAAATAAAAAAGGTTTTTACTTTATTTATATTTTTTGCTCAAAAAATATTGGCTTGATTTTGAATGTGATGATGATGATGATGTTAATAATTGATTCTTGTCCACATCCGCAAAGGGTCAATGAACTTGTTGCACTGCAATGAATGATTCATCTTGTTGATTCTGCTTCACAGAATTGAAATGATGGAATAAAATAAATTCAATTCGACGGCACGCAGACAAGTAATCTTTTGTCGCTGAATTTTTATTTTCTATTACTAACGAGTACAACAACACAATAATAACCTGAATAAGTATTACTATTGTTGTAATTTAATCAAAATCAAAAGTCTTTATTTTTTGTTTAACACCACTTGAGTTGAGATTTTGTGATTAACTCTTTTAACTTTTTAACTGCCTATTATTAAAATTTAAAAAAAATCGTTATAAAAACGTTACATTATTATTAAAAACCCTGTCTATTGGTCAAATGAGTAACGGTGTCGGTATTATTTTCTGGAATAACATTTTTCCTTAACCTATCGTTTACCGACCGTGACCGTTACAACTTTATCCTAACCTTATTTTTTTCGAATTCAAAAAAAATTCCAAGTTAATCGTTTAGCCAATAACATTGTCAATTGTTTATTAAATCCTTTTTAAAACATAAAGTACGGCTAATTCATTCAAAGACGCGCACAGATCTCAACTCTGACTTGGCTTGCTACTTTTTGAATATAACAAATAATAGTGATGATGATGATAATAATCCGTTGTTGTTGATGTAGTTGTATTTTTTTTTGCGGTGATGATGAAATAAGAAAAGATGTCGTAATTCTGGTAACGGCAGTACTAGTACCAATAATCACACTAGTTGCAACAGCCCGACATCGCATCATCATCACCCTGGCTACTTTTTTTTATTTTACAAAGAGAATAATTTAGTTCCAAGTTTTGCGAAATACTTTGATAGAATCATGACGACGGCGCAATGATTTTGCAAAATTAAACCAGACACAAAGAAAGAAACGTTTTGAGGGGAAGAATGGCGTTCTCAATCTTACTACCACTCACCTCTCAGCGGCAATTATAAATTATAATTGTTTTTTAAAGTAGAAATCAGGGAGCTGAGGGAATTGTGAAAGCAAACGAGGAACGCTTTTCATGGGCATTGTGGAAATATATTATATAAAATGCTTCCCGTTGTCCCTCAGACAGGGTGACTTGGTAATGCGCCCAAGGACATGATGGATATCGAAAACAGTCCTTCCATAAAGAGTAATAGGTTCGAGAAGACAGGGAGTTACTGTTCGAGAACCTACCCATAAAAAATTTAAAAGGATGATAAAAGACTTTTTTTCAGCAGGAGTAGCAAAATCCCTCCGGAAATACTGGCAGAGTGATGACTCCCCCACGTCTAGCTCTCCTCTACTATCCTTCATACTAATAAACTGTCTGAGGGTGAGATTCGAAGTAAAGATTAAAATCCCCTGCACTTAAGTAAACCCAAGTTATCCAACAGGGAGACGGGGAAATGGAATTTTTTGACTTTGTACCACTTTGACGTTTTTTATTTTGCAGAGACATTCTCCCTCCTCCTCCTCTCCTCCTGCTGTTGGGGAATTAGTAATCTGGTTACTTGCCCGGGGGACGGGGATGTTGTAAACTGCTCTCTGCCTCTTGTTTTGATGATGACGTCTCCTCATTTCATCCAAGCTGTCAGGACGCACAAGTTCTCTGGTAAAAATTGGAAGTTGCATTTGAAATGGGATGCTTGGTTCGTAACGTCTTGTGTAAAACAGATAAATATTCCCTCTGTGGATTTTTTTTATTTGCGAAAATAATCATTCTGTTTTTTAACAGGGCTATGCGGTGTGGCGTACCATCTTTCTGTAAAGCAAATTAGCAAAGTAGCCGGAAGTAGAAAATAAATGTGGGTTAACCGGGAAATAGGAAAGTGACCAGAGGAATGTCAATTTGGTATTTTTGAGAATCCACAACTCTAACATTTATGAAGAGATGCTGGTATTTTAGTTAAATTGTGATTGTAATTAACTGGTTGTATTTTTATTGTTTTTTTTTGCCAGACGGACGTTCAACGGAAAAAATGTCATCCATTGTTTTATTTGCAGTTGCCATAATTTGTTCTAGTTCGGAGAATCGCAGTACGAAGAAGGCTTGCATATAAATGTGCCTCTGTTTCTTCTTTTTCTTCTGTCGAGGTTGCGATGGATAAAAAGATATGCAAAAAAACTGTTTATGCAAATATAATTATTACAACATCGCGCAGCCGTAGCTAGTGACAGAGAGCTGCATCCTGTGATGCAGCAGCGAAAAAAAAATATGACACAAGGTATTTTTTAAAGCAAAATATTTTATCGATGTAGAGAGGTAGGTTGTTGTTTTTTTACCTCTGAACTGTCACAAAATTTTTGCCCGTCTCTCATTTTTCTTTTTACAATTTGCCAAGTGTGACACCAGTAGTGAGGCAGACTGGCTTTGGAGCAGACGCAGAGAGGGGCGAGTGTGGAAAGGAAAAAAATTGGAGACTGGGAGAGGATTTTCTACCCCAAGGTGGCCATCTTCCACAGAATAAGAAGAAAATATTATCAACAGGATTCTAAGTAGTGGGATTCAAGTTCCAAGGCAACCAGTGGTCCTAATAATATATCCCAAGGTTGGCAAAGATCAAAAAATTAAAAGCAATTTTTTATAAAAAAAATTACATTTGAGTAAGAATTTGGGTAACAATTAAAAATATTTAAAGATAATTATTGCATCGCCGTATTTGTAACGCCGAATAAGTATGAGTTGACGCCCAACTACTCCAGTTACGAGAGCAGAGCTTTTTTTGAAAAAAAGAATAAAAATGCAAACTGGAACTTTGAAACTGTTATTGTTGTGGGGTATCGTGCGTCAGTTCACCTGACCTGCCGCCATCCATTTTGTAAGCGACAAAATAATTTGAGAGATTTCTGCACTGAACTGTAGCCGAATTTTCCCCTCCTTCCACCCACATTCACCACCTACGATAGTATAATTTGCACTAGGAATTGATAACTTTTGTGTTATCGATAAATGTTAAGGATGAGCTTACATGGTAGATTGGGTTGTAATTAGAATGTATGATTGGTTTGGGTTTTATTTTTCTTCAGATAATCAGCAATGGAGGCCCCACTCGGGACTAAGGAGAAGGAAACCAAGGATGACACTCAAGATGCCGTTAAGTCGCCTGTGATGATGATGCCTGACGCCGTTACTGAAAACGACAAGGAGATTTCCTTTACCAAGGAAACCACTCCACCATTGACTGATTTAGAAGCAGGAGTAGTGGAAAATGGAGCGGAACAGAGATCTGCGGACAAGGAGACTATCAGAGAGGCGAGTTCCTTGGGAACATTGTCCCCACCCACCACAACATTCTTCAATCCCGCCGTCCTCCCAGTAGGGGAGTCAGTAAGATGTGGAGGCGTCTTAGCAGCTAGTCCTCCTTGTCATTTCCTCAACCAAACTCAATATTCCGTGCCCAACCTGGATGGATGGTTGTCGGAGGAAAAGAGGCAGATCCCGGAAGGAATTGGAAGCCGACTGGTGGACCTCCAGCCTCGTCTTCCGTATGGAGACCCTTACCCCCGTCCGTATCCCACGTTTACTTCATCCCTTCTCCCTAGTGATCCTTATCCACCGCTTTTTATGAATAAAATTGGAGAGCTGGACCGGATGCTGTTTCCTCCAGAACCTGTAAGAGTTGGGGAGGATAACACTGGGCTGACCTCGGGACAAGGCACCATTAAATTAACCACTCGAGCACCACCCTCGTATCTACAGTTGCTCGAGAGTATCGTATCACAAGACTGTCCTCCTCGACGATTCGTTCGGAGGGATTTGCTTGAGGTTCCTGGCGGGAGGAGTGGTCTGGTTTCTCCGAGTATAGTGGCACCACCAAGGCTAATCCGCAGGGCGCCTTCGGCAACGGTAGTGAGAGAAGCGCCGGCTGACGACAGAACTCCATCTTCAGCACCTCCCGGCCCCAGTGGACCCTCGTCCCCGGAGAAAGAGCCCAGCACAGCGCCCCCACCTCCAAAATGTGTGATCGAGGAGCCCCAGCCCTGCACGTCCAGACAAGCTTTGGCAGAAGAGGCGGCCGCCAAACGACGGTATCAGCTGACGCCCTTGCTTCCGGACTTTCGAAAGATGAGTCCGGACGATCAGGTCAAGTCTGCGAACGAGCTGAGCAACCGACTCACTCACATTTTGGAGTCACAAAAGAAAAAGAAGCAGGAGGAGTTGGAAGGGAAGCNAAGATGAGTCCGGACGATCAGGTCAAGTCTGCGAACGAGCTGAGCAACCGACTCACTCACATTTTGGAGTCACAAAAGAAAAAGAAGCAAGAGGACTTGGAAGGGAAGCGGAAAGCGCCAGCCGAAAAAAGAGCGAAATGTGGGGCCGGTGAGAACGAGGAGGAGATACGGATTGCGGGGGAGAAATTGGGGGCGGAGTCTGTCCGGCAACCGTTACAGAGTATAGGAGCTCTGCCCCGTCCGGACATGCAGATCCTGACAGCGGTTGGCCTCTCCACTATGAAAAAGGACCAAGTGATCCAGTGGCCGTTTGGGGGAGAGGCCCTTCTCCCGAGTGCCCTCCTTCCTGGTACGAAACGAGGACCTAGCGCTACGCCAACAGTGGACAAGATTTTGATGCCTCCACCGCCTCCGCCAAGGCCGGGTGGCGGTGGTGGAGCGAAGAAGAAACGCCGGATAACTACACTCTTTGCGCGACCAATGATGATGCCTTATGGGGCGAGAGGCTTCCAGGGAATTCATCGGGTTATCTTTTGCTTCGTTTTTTTCGAGCAAAAATATTTATGTACGATATCTCTCTCTGGGATAAATAAATATATTTTGACCTTGAATTTTTTTTTGTTCAGCGGAGGTCACTTATTCGAAGAAGAAGAATTCCACCTCCACTCCCGAAACCAGAGGTGATCAAGTTTCCCGTGGACACTGGTGTAGTGGGATGGGTGAAAACTCACGAGTGGGAAGTGGAGACCATTGTTGCCTCCAAATTGGAGTCGGATCTACACGGGATAGAGAACAGATTTTATCTCGTCAAGTGGAAAGGCTGGGATGAGTAAGAATTAAAATTTTATTCCTCCCTGGCGTCACTTTTACCACCTTATTCTCTGGTGATCTTCTTCTTCTTCTTTTTTTTAAAAAAATGCAGGGATTTTAACGAATGGATTTTGGAGAAAGATGTCGGCAGCATGTATGTGAAGGCGTATTGGAACCGAGTTTTGCATGAAAGTGCAGCTCGAAATGCTTGTCTTCCGACCCTCGCGCGAGGGATAGTAGAAACCGCAGCTTGTGGTAGCCCCGCGCCCTTGTGCTTCTTTGGAGCGGATCAGGATTACGCGGGCGTTTGAGAGAGAAAATGTTTGGAGGGAAGGAGGGACTTTTAAGGAAAGGATGATGATGACGAGGCTGCGTGGCAATGGAAAAAGACTTTCAGCGTAAAAAAAGGAAAAATATTCTGCAAAGATTTTGTTTAAAAAAAAGTGTGTGTATACAAAAACATAATTATACCAAAATATATTACTACTTTTGACATTGGAAATGAAGTTGAAAATATTTTAATGTAAAGTATCATCCTGGCAAAAAGATAATTATTTGGTAGCGATGGCGAGTTTTGGTTGCTTTTTAAAATAAAATTTAAAAAAGTTTTCGTAAAATTGGGTTATCGTTTTGGAAGCAGAATTTGGTTGAGAAGGATGTCATAATGAGTTGAGAGTGGTGAGCATAAACAGGGTTCTCATAAATTGCAAAGATCCCAGTCTGATCTTTGTAACATTTATATTTCTCGTTAACAAGAGATTATCGTCAAGATATTTGGAGCAATGGCAACGTTTCATACGATACAATTTCGATATTTGCTGAGATTTTAGATTTAATGGAAAGCTGTGTGAAGAGATTTAGAAGAATGATTTTAATCTTAGAATTGAGAAATGAGTCATGGTTGTCATCCTTGTTGGTGTAGCAACAGCAGGGCATTCACCAGCAGAGAGATTATTTTTTTGTGTATAGGCTGCGGAACAGGGGGGATGGAGGGGGGGGGAAATGTCCTTTTGAAATTGAACCTTTAACGTAAGAGGATAGGAAACTTAATACATTACAGGATAGGAATATGCATCCCCCTCGAATCCTCTTTGAAAATGTGTGCTGGTTACTAACCTATTAAATGTGCTGTGGGGTTCGACAATCCAAAGTCCAAGTGTACTAGTGTACATTGTACTCTGACTCGACTTCCTTTCTGACGATGATCATGATCAGCATGATTATGAAATTTGAACAATAACAAGACAACTTTTTGTGACATGGAAACAAAAATTGGAGTGTGAACTTTGTTGTATCCGGATTGCCACAGGATATTTTTCACAATTGTTGCTTCACTTGGAAAAGGGAGCATTCAAGGCAATCTCGCTGATTATCAGTTCGAGTTGAGAGCAGTGCGGATATTCTTATCCTGTAAGCCTGTAATGTTTTAGGCTTCCTATCATGTGGAAATTCCCCCCCCCCCTAATCCCCCTGTTTCTACGCCTATGGGTGTCTCATTTTCCTTTTCAAATCCCAGTACCATTTCAGAACTAATTAACTTTTTTACTAGTGACTCCACGGAAATATGACTTAACTCCACTGTTTTCGCATGTCACCCCTTGCCCCTTTGTCTCCACGTGCATGTCTATCAATGATAGCCCTATCGAAAAGAATACGCCAAAAATTTCGCATATAATTCATTTACCACTGCACTGTGCTTAAATCATTGGATCGATCTCCTGTCACAGAAAAGATTTACAAAAATCTTCTCATCTGCTTCTCTTTTAGTAGTGGATCTTAAATCTTAAGTTGAACCATTCAGTCCACTTTGTACACAAAAAATATCCACACAGACGGACTCTATACCCCGTCATATCCAATTAAATGAAACATTTATCAGGCCATTTCTGTTGTCAATCTCGCCTTTTCAACGAGTTTACTAGCTGATTAACGAGTTATTAAACCCAATAACGAGTTATCAATCACTAATGACATACTTTTGTAAGTATATCACGCACTCTACTTTTATATCACTGCAGCAACAGCATGTTTTGGGGACACTTCTGCTCACAGCACCGACAACAAGGTCATGTTTAGGTAATTTTGATTACGGGCATAGACTGGGGAACAGGGGGGCAAGGGGGCGAAATCCTTGTTAAAATTTAACTTTTAATATTGGAGGATACGAGGAATCTAATTTATTTCAGGATTGGATTTAACCCCCCATTGTGCCCCCTTGTTCCGTAGTACGGTAATTTACGGTGCTGTTTGTTTCTGGGTACATACAGCTCATGGGGTATTTTCACCCAAAACTAAAGCCTGAGTCTAGCTCGGTATAAGCGATACCTCGAGTGTTATTAGTCATTTGTCAGTGGCTCCCATCGACTGCGGAACAGGATGGATGTGGGGACAAGTGACTGCGCATCAAGAGGGACAAAAGAAGATAATCCTATCATGTAATTAATGTTAAAGGTTTCATTACAAGAGGCAATATGTCCAAGCCCCCCCCCCATTCCCCTTGTTCCGCAGTCCATGGGAGTCACTTTGCAAATGCCAATTATGCTTAGCTTGTTGTTGATGTTGGGGTAGGACTCTCCATTAAAGGAAAAGGAAAACCATAAAATAATTTTAGAGGACGAATAAATTTAGATTTTCTCGCATTGCCCCTTGGCCTCCTCTCAGCCCTTATTTTCTGGTCTCCCAGCTATGGTAATGGTACAGGATCCCGGGAGCTTCTGCTCTCGCAAGGGTACATACAATCCCTCAATCATCCGTACTTTTTTGCATGTTTTAAGACCCCCTCGCCCCCATCAGAACCCTGCGTCTGAATAAACTCCCCTTTTTATTTTACATTTAACCAAAAGCTTTCCAAAGTCGCCAGGTTGCTCCATCACCACCCACACGGATGATGATGGAGATGGAGGTATGACCTCCGGATGGATTATGGTGCAATATGCTTCAATCATGCTAGTGCTTAAATGAATCCACACTGATGCGAGCTGCTTGCACCATGATCATCATCAGCAGCAGTACCAACACCAGCACTGACCAAACGCAAAAGTAATGAGAAGAGAAGCGAACTGGACACACACGGAAAGAGTATCTGCTCCGGTGAATGCCCTTTACACATTTTATCTACGCTAATGCGTTTAACCTCTAACATGAATTTAAACTTGTAACTCATTTGGGGCACAGCAACAGAGCAGCTCAGAAAGCTGAGAGAGAGAGAAAGAGCATTTTTTAAATTTATCTTTATCCTTCTTTCTTAGCAGCAGCATCACGCAACATATGGAAAAAGAGAATGTTTGGTCATTTTGGTGGGGATGTGAGTAGGTAGCGCTGGTATAACGGTAAAAATGGCCCTTATAAAATAATCAGGGTATGTATTCACAAGTGGAAATTTTTGGGGTACGGTAAAAAGAAGAGAGTGTAGATGGGCGGAGACAGAGGTGAAGGCGATTGGTGCCTTAGTGAGTGATTGAAGCCCTGGTGCCCCAGAGCATAGGCTGCAGAACATGGGGGGGACAAATCGCCGCTTGAAATTAAACCTTTAACATTACAGGATAGGGACCATAATACATTACACATTAAGATTTTCCTCACATTGACCCCCGCTGGTCCGCAGTCACTGCCCCAGAGCACAGGTTTGGACCTGGAAGTAGTTAGTTTGGTAGTTAGAGGTGTTGTGTTTGTAAATGTTGACAGGATTTTGATTTTTTTGTACTGGTTTTTTTAGCTGCAATTTTTAATGGCCGGCAGGACCGTCCCGGTCAGACAGACTACAGGGCCGTTTCAATTAATTATAAGGTAGAGTTTTGTTAATGCAGTAAGGAAAAGTGTCTGGCAAAGATGATGCATCATCATCATCATCATCGCACTCAACTCTAACTGCAGCAGTCACGAATTTATTTTTTACTGTAGTCAGTAGTGTCGTGCTGGTGATACGGAGCAGGGGAAAAAGTTGCTGGATTTTTATTAAATTACTTTATTCTGTTGAGTTTCATTAGTTTTTCCCCTCAAGGCAATGTATTTTGCCCTGGTGGCGTTGACAATGGTCCTGGGAGCCGGGCTTTACAAGCTTTTCTATCGCGGCTCCCGCGACTTCTGGAAGAAACTGGGCATTCGTGAAATTGACACGACCCCTGCAATAACCTCCCTCGACATTATCTTGGGTCGTAAATCCATGTCAGTAGCGGACAACTACGCCTACTCCCAAATGGGCCCCTCTGATAAATTCTGCGGGATGAGGGAGCTCGGCAGACCTGTACTTCTGGTGAAGGACATGGATCTCATGAAAAGGATTTTGATTAAAGACTTTGACCACTTTGTCGACCGTCGGGACTTCTTTACCATGGACGATGGGAGCAGCCTCAAGCACATGCTGCCCAGTTTGCAGGGCGACGAGTGGAAAGGGGTCCGATCCGCCGTTAGCCCGACCTTCACTTCCGGAAAAATTCGCAGAATGATGGAAAGCTTCAATACCGTGGCACGCCATTGGGTGACCCACTATACCCAAAAGGCCACCTCCAGTCCCAGTGGCTCCATGGTCATCGACGTCCTCACCTCCGTCAACCAATACACCATCGAGGTCATCTCCACGACCGTGTTTGGAATGAACACCAACTGCATCGACGATCCCACCTCCACATTTTTCGAAACGGCCAACAGGCTGGTCAACTTTACAAAAATGCAAATGTTGAAAATGGGGTTTCGACTTAGCTTCCCCAGACTGAGTCGTTTTCTCGGCGTTTCCATTGCGCACAAGCCTTCCCTCCAATATCTCGAACAAATTTTGGAACATCGGCTCAAATCCAGGCTGAGTGGGGAAATGTGGCGAAATGACTTTTTGCAGTTGTTGGTGGAGGCGCACAAGGGGGAGCTGAAGGCAGCAGGCACAGACGAGTTGAGTAGTTTCGAGCAGGATGCCCAGTTGTCAATGGGGGACTTGCCAAAAAACAAGCAATACTTGACCGAGGACATGATGAACGCCCAAAGTGTGGTCTTCTTTTTTGCAGGGTTTAGCACCACCAGTAATTTTATTAGCTTTGCTTTGTACTCCTTGGCGCTGCACCCCGAGGTTCAAACCCGACTCCGGGAGGAAGTTGACAAAATTGTGAAGGAGGACGGGAGCGTGGATTATGACGACGTGGGAGGTCTCGTTTACATGGAAATGGTGGTTTGTGGTGAGTTTTGGGAAGCAATTAAAGACGCGAAAGATTGTCTTGGACAGATTTTGGCGACATTTTTTTGTAATTTGCAGAGGTGATGCGAAAATTTCCTGCAGTGCCCCGCCTGGAGCGATTGTGTGCTCGAGAGTACAAGGATCCGGAAATTGGACTGGTGGTTCCAAAAGGCACCACGGTGTACATTCCTCTAACCTGTATTCATTGTAGTAAAGAGCATTATCATAATCCGGAGGGGAGGGACCTCAATTCTGTCAATATTCAAGGATACCCATTTTTTGCCACCAAATACCAACATTAAATTATTTAAATATTTTTCAGGTATGCGTTTTGCCTTGACCGAAGTAAAATCTATCATAGCTCACATCATCCACAATTTCCGGGTGGAGCCCACTCCCAAAACACCCGTTCCATTACAAGGAAAACCCGCCGGACTCCAGGTGGTTCCTCCAGCCAAGTTGGAACTCAAGTTGACTCCTATCATGCCCCCCTAAAAAAATAACCACAAAATAAATTTATAAAAAATAATAATAATCGCAATACAATACGTGTAAAATTGGTCATAAATTTCAATAAACGTCGCGATGGTCATCATCTCGCCAAGAAAAATTGTCACCAAAATTACC
>JAHZNB010004001.1:0-25585 GCA_027744295.1 Callyntrura guangdongensis
TTAGTATGCAAAGTATAAACCGTTGTCAATAATGAATGCCGGGCATCTTCGTGAACATAAAACGAAGAAGAGGACAGATATGGTTACTAAGCCCTGTACAAGAATTAACAAGAGAGTCTCTTGTTTTTATCCTGAAGGGAATTTTCACTGATGAGGAAGGTCATCAAACCAAAAGAGCCCAAACACGTTAAAAAGTGTTTTTTCTAGTCAAATTGTATGGGTAGATTACGATGGAAATAAAATTGACCCTGTTTTGGAAATCTAGGGGTTCAATTGCATTTTCAAGGTCATTAAAATAAGCAATGCTTACATGAAAAAAGGAAACAGCTTAAAGGAAAAATAAAGTAAGAGAAATTAGTGAAATTACCAAGATATCTTTGAACTCATAAGATCTATTGCATGATCATTTCTACCGATGCGATAGGCAAAAAATTATTTCAAAATTCCTTATTCTCCAAAAGTTATCGTGTCCACAAGCTGACAGACAGACAGAAAGGTCAAGTTATTAAATACCTGGTGGCGTATACACGCTCTTCTTTTGGTAATTAAATAAGGTCAACGAGTACAAAAACTATATCTTACTTGTTTAAGTTTGCGAAATAAATTTGTATATATAGGTATCCCAGTGATGTGACAATGAAAAATCTTCTGCTGGTCGCTGTCCGTAGTTTGCTGCCTATGCACTGGGCTGTACGCCAGTAGCAAAAGCAATAGGTTATTGAATACATGTGCAATGTTTATTAAATTACAAAGATGCAATCCATCGGGAATAAATGTTAACCTCTTTATAACAGTGATCATTACCTCATCATAAATTATTTAAGTTCGAAACAAATCAATGTTTATTTATAAAATAAACCAAACACATAAGAAAGTAGCGAATGTATGAAATATAAAGGGAAATACCAAAAAAATAAATAATCTTGCTTGCATACGAAATTTGATCAAAATCGCCACATGGGTTCCTGAGATATAATGTTTTTACTAAATGTCCTTTGACCCCTGTGACATAGGTTGTCAAACTTTGTCTCCTTATACTGGATAAAGCACTTTGAGACATGGACAATTGACAAGTGGGGTGTGATATTCATCCCCGCCCAAAGGAGATGAGTTTCGTATCCCAGGGGGATGAATATTGTATCCTTCAATTTAAAAAAAAACAAGGGGGATGAATATTGTATCCTTCAATTTTTTTAAAAAACAAGGGGGATGAATATTGTATCCTTCAATTTTTCAAAAAAACAAGGGGGATGAATATTGTATCCTTCAATTTAAAAAAACAAGGGGGATGGATATCGTATCCCTAATCGGCCAAAGGGTGCGATATTCGTCCCCTTTGTAAAAAATACAATTTTTAATTTTAGAAAAATAAAGAGTAACAAAATCTGTTATGGTGTAACAAAAATGGAAAACAGATTTAGATTCTTCGTAAAATTTTGCATCTTTTGGACGTAGCAATTTAAAATTTTGTCGTGGATAAAGTTGCTTGAAATTCGTTTGAAGTTGCAAAATGCATATTGTTATTCTTTCATATTTTATGAGTATTTAATAGATGTACAAACCAAAACGTAGTACATTCCAAGATGTTCATGAATGTAAATACATAATACAATAAAAAAACAGTTTTCAGTGTTTAATTAGTGATTTTATATTAGGGGTACGATATTCATCCCCCTTGCTTTTTAAAGGGGCATGATATTCATTCCCCTTTAATATATTGAAAACCGCCTACCTATACCAGTGACGCCAGTCCACGCATTTGCAGAAGTATATATTCTTAAAATAGACATTACACTTAAATATGGCATTATGACAGTATGTTTTTAAACTGTCATACTAAATAACATTATTTATCATCGTTTATACCAAAAACACGTACAAAACAAATAAAGCCAACAGTTAAGGGGTATTACATATTAGAAGAGACCATCGTTGAGATGCAAATGAACATGTTAAACATGAAGTAAAAAATATAGGTTTAAGTAATGACAGATTTTGAAAAGTAGTGTTTGATATATTGATCTAAGGAGAATGCAGTTATTAAACGTTTACTACGATTTTATTATCTTTTATATGCTCATTTGCAATTCAAAGATAGTCTCTTATATATTGTTGCGACCTTTATAAATATACATAAACCATAAACAACTTTAGTGCTTATATTCATTCAATGAATGGGAAAAATTTCAGTTAATAAACAAATAATTAAGAAACTGTTTATAGTACAAAAACACTTTTATGAAAACATACTTCGTTTCCACTATCAACTATTATTTCAAAACCACTTAACTTCGATTTTGTTTTTTATAATGCTTCTAGATTTATTTAAAATACACTGCACAATATGTTTTCTTTACGATTCCGTTATTAGTTATTACATACAGTACACCCATCATTATAGTTTGTCGAGTTCGCTATTCTGCTTTTATATAGGTAGATTTTAACGGTCGTTTTGACTATTTGAAAGAGGCATTATATTCATCCCCTTAGAGATACAATATTCATCCCCCAAATAAAGGGATACAATATTCATCCCCCTGGGATACGAAGCTCCTTTCCTTACGGGGATGAATATCACACTATGGGGGGGAAGGGGGGTACAAATATCACACCTAGCCGTCAACTGATGGAGAAAACATCATTGAGCATTAACTTGACTAGTTTTTGGGTTATAACTTTAAAACAACTAAAATTCCCGTATAATTTGCAAAGCTCTGATGGACTCCTATGAAAAAGTCGTTAGAAACGCTACCGTAATAGAGAGGGTTGACTCTGATTTGCTGCTGTAGTCAAAATGCGCCTGTACATAAATGATTTGAGTCAGCAATCAGCAAAAAACTAACATATTAAATGACCCATGGCCAATAATTAAATTTCGCTTATCAGAATTATCAGAATTAATTAATCATAAAATGGTTTGTTTTTTTAAATCGCTCAATGAAGCGTCGTTTAACGATAAAAGAAAACATTTTTTATAATTGCATTAATGATTCTTCATCATACATAATCATCTTAATCATACTGCCGCTGTATAATCTGATTTGATATAATGATAGGATACCTATGTTAACTGATTGATAACATAAAATGTATGAAACTTGTGAAACGGAACTCACAATCTGTGTGGAATAGTAATTACCTATGTATATTAGGTAAAGTACGCACGTAAATACACTGTGTTAGTATTTTAACAGTTTTCAACCTGTTGCACACGGGTTAACATTTTAAATTGTCTGTTACTGTTTGTTTGGTACTGTAGCTGTATTGGTAGTAACAGCGCACATAATTTTTTTTGGAATTTGGATAGTACAGCCGTTACATGCACAATGCGTCGTTACTGTGCGCGCATGGTATGGTATGCTGTAGTAACGACAGCAGAACGCATAAAAACGAACTAAGCTATCTAACAGTCAGCGTAACCAACCTTAAAATACATCAAAAGAACAGAGGCCAAAAACTTAAGCAATTTTCATTTTTACACTACACAAAGTAAAATACATGTATACTCGTTTGTTGTCCCTAACTTTGGAAAAGGGTTACAATAAAACTCGAGCTAAATATTATAATGTTATAACTAGATTATATTAAACTAGTCATATAATTTAATTTGCACTAGTAGTGCAGTATGTAAAAAATGCTTAGTACAAGATTCGACATGAGCATTGCGTGTAAGGGAATAAAAATGATCCTTATTGCATCATTTTTACTGCGAAGAGGCGAAGACGTTGAGCCTACCTCTCTATGATCTATGATCTCTATGTAAATTAACGTGGTGGTATTTTGCTATAAACTATTTTACTAAAACTATTTTATATAAAACTCATGTATCGATAGTGTACAACAAAAATGCTTCTTTGTTTAATAGACCACCTGCTAAACTGATTTATATCTAATAGGTACCCTATAACATATCGCATATACATACATAAAATACGTATTTACTTCATTTTTGTAATATTTCATGAACATTGAGCAAGCTATTTTGTATTATAGGATAAAACCCTTTAAATTGACTCAAGAAGTATATAGATCCAAGAGCTTTGTTCAAATTTGGAACACACACGAATACACTACAGACACGAATACGAATGTATGAAACGACAAGACTATCGAGTATCTGTGTCTGTTATTTGTAACACGTTAACTACGTAACGTGGTACCTAGTACCTATTGTTATTGGCATTGCTATCGAATTTCTTTGTCACGTCTTGTGTTCTGGTGTGGGACACCCCAATTCTAGCGTATGTTTCACCTCGGCAGGTAAATAGGCTGTAGACTCCATATTGCCAATGTGGAAACAAAAATAAGATTATATGTGGTACGAACTGACCATCAGAGCATTTAAAAAGTACGACTGCTTCCAAATGATCTGAACGCAATCATAACTAATTAAACTAAAATAGGGTGCAAAAGTGGTGCCTTATTTGCACGCACAACATGTTGGTGTAGTGAAAAGTTAGCATGCATATCAAAGTGAAGACTTTTATTCCTATTTTTGCTGTACTTTGTTTTGTTTGAACTGTGATTACGTGAATGTCAGCTATCAGGTTCATGTTTACAGAAATGAGACTTCTTCCAAAATTAAGGGCAGCATTTAACAAGTTCACGTTTAGGCCGTGCTTGCCGTGCATGTCAGGTGATATCCTTTTGCAGAAACACAAGTTCTGTGTTTATTACATGACATATTCCCAAATTTTCAAGGTAGCGACATTATGAAACTAACCTTCCTTTCTCTAAGTGAATACAGTCATGACAAAGATTCATACATTTTGACATCTGAGCAGCTCACGTTCTACTGCTTCTTGAGGATTAATTTTTTGTCAAAACAAACATATAAGCTCGTTAATTGAGTTGGCCAATCGTTACTCTAACTTTGGAGGTTGTGAGACTTGCGTCAAGAGTTTGTGGGGTAGTTCTCATGAATCGGTGATTTTGTTATATGTTGAGCCAGGTCAGTAGGTGTTGCGCCAATAAGGAATCATTTTCAAAATGACTCCTACACCAAACGAGTTAAGTGAGGAAGTGTGTGAATTCCGAAATTTTGACCCGGACCGCTCCGACACAGTGTTTCCAGATGAGGGTTTGGTGCGTAAGCGTGTGACGGATACGGCGTCGGTTGAAAAGGAAGAGAAAACGACAGGGCAACCAGAGCCACCGAAAAAGAAGGTGGAAGTGCTATATGACGGGTATTACTACGATGTGACAGATTTTATTAAGAGACATCCAGGTGGTAATATAATAGAACTGTACACCGAATCCGGAGAGGATGCCACAATTCCTATTCAACAGTTTCATTATCGTTCTCTTAAGACAGTTTTGGCAAAAATGAAAGGACTTCGGAAGAGACCAGCCACAAATGAAGAAAGTAAGTTGGGATAGACAAAAGGTTACTTGTGTGTGTGTCTCCGTTGACCAGAACCTTGGGGTGAAATGCGAAACCCTTTCTTTATCATGAAACATGAGATGAAAGAAACCCAAAGTAGGAGAGTAGTATCAAAGACAATGTGAGGATTCGATCTATTGTGAAATATTGTATTTCAGTTGGTCTTGATGCGGACACAAAGAGGAGGCACGATGAACTTACGAAAGACTTCCTTGCGCTGTCAGCGGAATTGGAAGCTGAAGGACTAATGGATCCAAATCCTCGGCGGTTTGCAATCCGGATACTTCAGAGTCTCGTGATGTTTTCATGTGGTCTTGCTTTGTCATACTGTTTGGGGCACACGTCCTTGATGTGGAGAGCGCTAAGTGTAATACTTATGACATTAGCGGGAGGTACTTCAAATTTGCACAAAACACTCTTCTAAATGAACTGGATAACTGGAATGCTTGAGTGAGAGAAAACATACGATTTTGCCATTCGATTAGACCTGGAGTGACGTAAATGATACTTGTTTGCTCGACTTATATTTTTTTTTAGCAATACTCTCATTTTCTAGCTGGTGGAATCGTATATTTTTTTCGCATAGCTTCTAGTTATTCTGTAGAGATATAGGAAAGCCCATTTCTCGATACTTTTAAAACATGCTTTTCTCGTAATGAATTACAGGCCAGATGCTCTTCATTCAACATGAAGGAGGTGAGACATAAATCCTGACCATTAAACCTAATGATTGAAACCTTTAAACACAAAAATAAACCAATTACAATTATTACAGGTCACAATGCAGTGTTCGGAAACCCTAAAATTGACCGAATTGTTCAAATTTTCAACTATGGTATCACACAATATTTTTTCATTCTTTTTAATGTTGATCTTCCTTGTGATGTACAACAGCGTGCTACGTTTTGTTTTAGGATGCGTTTTCGGTCTCAGTGCATCTTCATGGAATTCGACACATGGAGTAATTACAACTTTTTTATTGGATCTAATGAGATTAATATTGATAGGATTTATTTAGTATATTTTTTGTATGGTTTTTAACGCAGCCCCACCATGCTTGCCCACAACATGAGGAGCGAGACTCTGATTTAAAGACACTGCCATTGATAGCATTTAATAAGGCAGTCGTACGAGACCCGAAAAAGACAAACTTTTGGCTTCATTACCAAGTAAAGCACGTTCGACATTTAATTATCAGTAATTTTGTTGTATTTGCGCCTTAATTACTGTTAACCATGAAACATGTTTTCTTTTTTCTTTGCCTCAGCATATTTTATTTGTGCTTTGCGACACGACTATCGTCACCCTGACATGGAAGTTCAACCATCACCTGAAGTATGTGATAAAAAACGGATGTTGGCTGGACTTGATCTGCATGCTTAGTCATTACTCACTCGTTCCCATTTTGGGATTTGTGGATTGGATGATCATCACTTGGCTAGGCTCAATTTACGTGTTGGGAAACCTAGTTTTGTCCCATACCCATCTTCCAATAGTTGAGGAAGGGAGAAAGCTGCACTGGGTCGAATATGCTTTTTTCCATACAACAAATATTCGCTCATCCTGGTGGGTGGACTGGTGGACTGGTCATTTGAATTATCAGATTGAGCATCACTTATTTCCAACCCAACCGGGATACAAAGGGAAGCTTTGCAGAGACAAGGTGAAAGCCTTTGCTCAACGACATAATCTGCCCTATCAGCTCTGCACATATTGGGAAGCCGTTAAGTGTACCTACTTTAATTTGGAACACGTGGCAAATGAAATTAGGCACATGTAACTGCATGCAGAACTTTCCACAGCAGCGAATGAGTTCTCACATTTTTCCGGACTGGAAAAAGTGTTCAACAATGTTCATTATTGTGGTACAGATACTACAATTTTTAAACATGGTGTACTTCAATGCTAAACCCTCTGAATGGTTGGAACATTTATTCAGGAAACCCATCCCTTTTTACCACCTTGTCACTGCGTGTGTATTGTGTTTCGAAATTGTACGCGCTCTATTTTGAAAATGAATGTGTATTTATGAAATTGTATTAAACTGTATGTATTGTGTTTACTTTCGATTTTTGTACGTTCTTGGTTATCGTGTACCTATTGTATGTACATATGTATGAATAAGTTGTACTAGTTGTTTGGTCGTCGGTCAAGTAAGAAGCAGGCAGACGAGACCAAGTTGAAGTTAGTCGCGTTGCAGTCGAATCGAGTTGTAGTCGCAGTAGAGCATATAAGTTGCAAACAGTAAAGCTAGTGCTGGTACAATTAATTATTACTGTTTTGAGACGTTATACTAATAAATTTGCAGTTAGTAGTAAAAATCTAAGTGTTCGTTGTTCTTGATTAAATTCACTAGGCGTCACTTTGTAAGGAAAGTACTAATAGCTCGTCAAATTAACGTTCAGATAAACCGGAGGTTTAAAATTGAATCACCGATCTTAGGGACAGCAAGGGTAAAATTTGTAGTATTATTACTACGCCGATTCCCACCCCAACACACCTACAGCAGTACAATATCCAAATTCGTTCCAAAAACGGATATATTTTTTATACTTCACAAAGCGGACGCTGACTAACTTTTTTGTTTACCGTTGTACTTATTCCGTGCTCATGTTTACACCGTTTACACGACTGCTAGTATTTTGTCTGGCAGATAGTTCCTTTAAGTGGTCAAATGGGAGTTGACCGTAACGTACGTAAGTAACCACGATGCTTCTAAGTAACTGAAGCGTAAACTGAGTCAGTCTTATTTAATCAAGTAGCATCCATGATGTAGCCAATGATGTGGCTACCTGCTGTGTTCATTGTAACGGTAGTACACTTTGTTAAAACGTCAGAGTGGAAAAGAAAATCGTTAAGTTTACCTATGATATATTAGTCTAAGTTCGACTTGGACCTCCTGTCTATTCCATCTAGTAATATTTCAAGTTATGTAGGCTTCATGCATTCATGCATGTATACGCTTTAGCAAAGATATAATTCAGTTCAACTAATAAATCCTTCGCGTTCCCTCCAGGTATTCCATTTTATTGAAGTCCCACAACAGTACATATCTCTATAAATGAATAAATATGCACACGGGGCAATAATGGTACCACACACCACTGCTGACCATGTTATATAACACAACGTGTGGTTTGCGTCCCTTTATGCTTAACGTTGATTTTGGCGTACAAGTTATGATGTATGAGAACGTGTACGTTTTGTATCTGTTAGGTGAGCGGGAGAGAGACAGAGAGAAAGAGATAGAGGGCAAAAATGAAATGGAAAGATCGATCCAAAAGCACTACTTACCACTCTGAAAATCCATTCAAGAGGTTTACAAAAAAGTTTCGGATTGTGATTCGTAAGCGTGCAGTAATAGCAGTCGTAGTAGTAGCGAGAGCATGTCTGGAGGCAGAAATAGAAAATGATTGCCTCTTCGAAGCACTCCTACTCATCATCATCAGCCAGAGCACAGCACACATCACCAGCAACCATCTTTAGTATCTTGTCAGGAGTTCAAGTGTTTCCTGCTTCTGAGTACCTTATCGGGAGAGTAAGTAAAAGTAAAACTAAAATCCTCGTTTTCTCTCTTTTCAACGCTAACAACACCAGAAACGAGGAGGCATGTTAGATGGAACGTAAATTATGAAAATGTGCGCGGATTGTCAGGCAAAACAGGAAAAGTACAAAATGATGAGAAAATCCTTTATATTAATGTTTCAGCGACATTTAAAAATGTTCTCCTGTTTCATTTAATAAGGGCTCCGATTAATATCTCGGTATGTTATTAAGCGATTCTGCACAAAATAGTTAGTGAAGCATGTGGAATCTGTGATGTATTTATACACACACGGCATGTTTCCCGTTTTGCATTAGCATTCTGGCAGACAGTGGAGCTGTCTGGCATCCCGACTAAATGCATATACATTGTTTCGATTGTCATTTTCTTCCTCTGCATCTTGCCCCTATCCCATTAACCACGAAGCACAGCATCGTATGGTGTGTAAAGGGAAAGCAGACAAACGTTACTCTGTCTCTTATTGACCAAGAAATGAGAGACATGAATACGAAATCAGCAAGATGCAATTTTTTATCAATACAAGAGAACCAAATAGCAACTAAAAGCGTAGTCAGTGGAACAATCTTAGCCTCCAACTACTGTTAACTGGTATTCCACGGCTGTGGCTCCAAACTGATTGACAAATATAATGTGACAGACGAGGCTTGTAGCAGGAAAGGAATTGCTGCAGCTACCAGACAAAATATATTCAAGGCTGGTGCTGTAGCAGTAATTGATGTCTAAAATCAGGGGAAACGATACTCTCAATCCATTTTACATTCGTGTTCCATCAGGAATCCCAAAAGACCGACAAAGCCCTGCCATCATCATCGACATCATCCTCGACAAATAAAAACGTAGTTTGATGATGATGATTATCATCATCGTCGTCTTCTTCTCAACGGCAGCCTGCTGCACTCCTTCGTAATAATAATAACTGGAGAGGGCCTTGTATAATCTTCTAGAAGCATTTTTAAAGCACACAAACCACTTTTCTCTCGCTCTCCATCACTTTGCTGAAATGTATCTTGACGCGTAAAAATTGTAAAAGTAATTTCATACGTGTTTACCATCGCCACATCTAGATTTAGATTTAATATCCTTTTACCCCCTTTTACCTCCCTTCTAACACGCCACCTTTTCTTGACAAATAATGCTCTAAAGTATCAGACCAACTTGAAAGTTTTATCTTTTTCTCAAAACTACTAGATTGCCAAATATTCTGCTTACGCACGTACACAGTATTTCTAGTTGAAAAAAAAAGAAAAGAGCCAGAAAATGGAGAATGGCAAGGAGCAAGAGCAGCTCACTTTTACTTTGGGACAACGATATGTAGTGGTAAACATAGATATATGTATACACATTTGGTTCAGTGATGATGATGATGATGACGATGCTGAACTCTTCTGTTTTATGTACCAGGGAAAACCCAAAAGTATTACTCTTTCATCCATGTCTTATTATGTGTAACAAAAATTCAGACCTGTTATTACAATGTGTTTTCACTATATACAGTTGTGTGTATGTGTATAAAGGTTCGATGTTAGAAAATGACGGAATAGAAAGAGAGAAGGAGAGTGAGGGAGAAAGTAAGTAAGTGTATGTGAGTGTGAGTAAAGTCGCTCTAATGGGTTTTTCATTTACTTAGAAAAACAATAAAGGAAGTTGGTCCACTCACTTTTAATACTTTGACTCTCACTTTCTTCTCTTCCATTTTCCTCTCCTTTTTGACAACATACGTACAAATCCTGTGTGTGTGTGCTCTTTACTCGTATGTATTACTTTTGTGAGTTTGCAACTCCTCCCATTGTTTTTCGCCTTTGTTTTTCCCTCCAATAACTTGTCTTTACTGTTGAACAATGGACCTTATTACATTTTACCATGTTTTCCCCAGCATTTCGAGAACTTTGCGTTAAAATGATGGACCACAAAAGTGAAGGGTCATAGCAGCTTACAGTAGTGTGTCATTAAGTAAACCTAAACATCTATAAGAGAAGTAAATTATTTACCTTTCAATGAAGTTCTGCGACTCTGCGAGTTCAATGCGAGAAAAACAACTTTCTTTTTCCAGACAGTTCACCTGCCCAACAGAGAGAACTGCTTATTTTTCCTGTTCAGAAGCACAGTATGAGGTGTTGATGTTTCTTTTAACATCACATTAAAGGTCATATACAGAATTACTATTGGCTCGTTGTATACATTAAATGAGTGATATAGCTTTGTACGTGTGGGAACGTTGACGTGAGAGTCACAAAGACATTTCCACGCGTTGAAAGTTTTATTGTGACGCAAAATATTAGAAAAACAAGGGGAAAGAAAATAGATTGCTCCATTTAGAAACACAGAAAATGTGTCAAGTAGGCATGCCGTTTCCTGCGATTTCTTACAACAGTTCTTTCCCATTTCCATTTTTTTATGTTTGATCGTCGCATCATTATAGAGCCCAGTGGTGTGTGTGTGTTCCTATGTGTGTGGTGGCAGTGGTGGAGTAGGTTTTACTGGGTTGCTACTACATGCCCAACAGCAGCACATATAGGTACAGAGATACATAAAATTTTATAACTCATCACCATTCATTCATTCACTTTCACTCTGCTACTCGTCCTCTGCTATATGTACTCTGTCAAATGGTGAAAGAAAACTGATCAGGCTAAAAGTGAACGGTAACATAAAAAACTTTTGCATTTTTTTCTTTTCCTCTTTTCTTCAAAACATGCACATGAAACTTGGAACACTTGAAAAGAATAGACATTTACAAGCAAACTCTGTAGTTTATACAAAATGTATCGTCATTTCATTATTCCTCCTGCTGTAATCTATTCCTTCCCTGAATCCCCGTTCCTTCGTTTTTCCTACTGTTTTGGTGTACTCACTCTCAACAACTTGCATCGCCGACCATGGTATGTATTTTATTTGGAGAAGCTTAAATATACCTTGATCTCTGTTTAGCATGCATACCTATAAGGCATAAAACCAGGTATTGTGCTTCCCTATTTTTTTACTCTTCCTTTTCTTTCTTTTATGACCATGACGAGGTTGTCGTCAAATGTCGATATTTATAATCCCTGATGCACGTGCCTCCGCTCTAACACAACAGCTCTTTCTTTCTTTCTCCCTCTCCGTGTCTCTCTTTCTCTTGTTCTATTCTGCTCTCTATATTACTACTTATGCTATCTATTCAATGCTCCATGGAGCAAATCGGAGTTTGCAACTTTCAGTCTGTTTAATCGGCGATGAAAATAATAAGATAGGTAGAGAAGTACAGTTGTTGATGCTGATATATGGAATGTTCTTTCAACTGTTTGCTTGAAAATGTATGTTTGCAGAAAGCAGAGCAGTCCATAAATTCATGAGAAATCGTGTAGTTACTTTGCTACCACACACACACACACACACACACAAATACACACATACATAAATGCATAGTTTGTACCTTACCTTCCAACGTAACTACAATAGATAATGGGAGTAGATTTGGTACGTATGTACATTTATATATGGTTAAAACGATAGTATTAGAGCAAAAGCTGAGCATAAAATTTTGCAGTTTTCCATTCAAACAGAGAGAACGAGGGAGAGGGTTGCAAACTTGCTGGAAGGGCGAACAAAGAGAAAGTCAAAATTTGTTACATAGACAGCCGTGCGGCGAACAAGGAATTTATTTGAACGCTGTAGGAAAGCCAGCATGGAAAAAATTTGGTTACTACTCTGCGTGAGTATTTGTGTGTGTCTGTGCGTTGGAAGAAGAGCAGCATTAATATATGTACATTGAAGCAAACAATAGTAAAAGATTCTTTGCCTTTTCATATTAATGCACGTAACGGAATGAGACATGGACGTAATAATGTTTCTCCATTGTATATTCAATGTGGTTAGCTTCATTCTCCTATTTAGTTATTCTTCTCCGCCATTTCGCCGAGGCGGAAAGAGCGATGCGTGCACTCTGAAAAGAAGAAAGCGATTTTAGTTGACAGAAAATATTATTAAACCATTTTTATTATGAAGACAATGATGTATGTATTGTTTATTATACATTCTCTCCCCCTGTTTAAGGCATTTTTCTCAAAAGACACGGAACTGAAATGGACTACTTTTTCACAATTTTTTATAACTGTCGTAGCGTCCTGGAAAAGGTATAAAAGACTCTCAAGATGAATGTTGTGGCGAATATGTGCTCGCCCCCTAGCGCTATAAATCTTATAATCATACATACATACATACATAGAAAAGATTTTTTGAAAATACTTGATACGTTGCTGTCTTAAGACAGGCATGTTTAAAGAAGATGTTCGGTTTGGTTCCTTCTTTTTTTATTTCTCTGAAAAAGATTGAAAGAAGCAGTCATTTGCTTGCTTTCACATCTAGAACTTGTCTCATATCAAGCAAAATGTGGAGTATACGGTATGTGCTCGGATAACTTTCATAGCATTATAATGATGATGAGTACACTGTGTGTGATTTCTTTATTGAATGCTTTCTTCTTATTCATTGCTGCTGCTGCTGCTACAACGATTGTAACACTGATGTTGTCCTGATGAAGTAATTCGGCTGGCGAACTTGGGCATTCATTCATGCCGAGGTACCCCACAGCCTTATTATGGGTGTACATAGGTATAAATATAATTCCTTTTTTTCTCCACCATGTATACATTTCTTTTGAGTACATTTGCCTTCACAGCTTTTCTTGTGGAGTTTCTTTCAAATCAGAAAGTGAAAGTCTCTTCCTAACAACTATTCAACCATCAGTCCATTCGTTCCTGTTATTCCATTTTCTTTTTCTTTCGTTTCACGAAAAAGTCTCTTTCTTTCTTTTCACACTGAAACTTTCAGCTCTTCACTGTCTGACGACTGTGTGACTACCAGACTATATAGTGCAAGCATGTAAACGTGGTGTGTGAGCCAGAAGTTGATACACGTAGGGAATTGTGAGCAAGCAGCATGAGTTAACACTGCAGCTGAGGATGAGACACTGAGAGAGTATCGAATATGAACATAAGTAAGGCGAAAGTGATTTTGCTGCTCTGCTTCTGATTCCTTATTTTACTTTTGCAAAGGCTCAAGTCTGAAGTAGTCGTGTGTGGTTCCATCATCAACAGCAAGGCCATAACCATGAGGGAAAGCAACTGCAGTGGTATGTGTATCACTACAATGAGTGGTAATAATCATAGGCGAGAGAGAAAAGAGAATGTGCGAGGGAGAGAGCGTGTGTGACCATTGTATTATAACTAACAAAAATATGAGAGTGAGGGAGAAAGTGAAAGCATCAGGAGAAGCACATAGGGGAAAAGCAGCGTTGTTGTTACTGCTGAAACACGCGAACACGACTCAGTTCAAGAGGAACGGAACGAAAAGAGAGATGATGATAAGGTTAGATTCTCACCCGTTTCTCTGCACTCCATGCGCACTTTGTGCCCCAGATTACTTTCATTCTGGAGACTGTAATACGTGCCTCTGAACCACCACCAGCAGCAGCAGATACATTGGAACCATCACTTTTCTCTATCCTAGGAAAAAGTTAAAGTGCTGCGTTTCTCTGTGAGTATCTCAGTCAGTCGTCACTATAAAACAGATATATGTATGTGTGTGTCTCTCTCTCTATATGTGTGTGTTTGGGGAAGAGAAAGCAGGCGAACGCTGGCAAAAGAGGAAGTGAGTAGGACAAAGTCAGCAAACCAGCATCAGCGGTTTAGTTTCTACTTTGCTATTTTCTTGTAGTGATGTGATGTGCATCTTTCCCTCTCTTTCCTTTCTCCCTCACACACAAACACACTCACATGTTTCATTGGAAAAGGAAGGGAATAAAAGTATGTAAACTTTATATTGGTATAGCATGAAACATTTTCCGTTTCGTCATCATCACCAAATGTTCTACTATTACCACCGCACCACCACCAAAGTAGTAGTTGTTGTGCACCAGAAGCTCAAAGGGTTTCTTATTCTTTCATTTTTCGGCTGGAGAGGAAAAACGAGGTAGAGGTCCGTATCACACTTGAAAAGCGAAGAACATAAGCACCCACGATAGGTAACTCCATAATATGAGAAATGAAGATCGGGCCACATTACATTTTCCAGCAAGCTTTTCTTCGTCTTCCCATTCTTTCGTGCTAACTGCTGTTCTGGCATGCTTTTGTACCATGTTACGAGCAGATAAATGTACGTTTATACAAACACCATAATATTATATAGTATGTTCATGAGACTTTCCACTGAAGTCTTCGTGTCTGTGTATGTGTGTGTGTTGTGATAGATAATATTATAAACGGAGAAGCGTGTGGGAAACATGAGCCGAGAAGCTGAAGAGTGTTTTCAATGTGATGAAGCAAGCTGACTGACTGTGAGTCCTTTCATACTTACACATTTGCAACGCGCTATATAACGCTCGTGTATCCTTGTCACGGCGACTTTATTTTATATCTGCCTTGAATAGTATATACATATATATAAATATGCATTATGCACACAACCATTTTCAAGCCTGACTGCATTGAAAAGCAGAGTAAAAGCATTGAGCAGCGGAACGAAAGCTGTTCAGCACTGTAATGATACTTTGTGGAAAAGCGCGTAAGAAGTAGGAGAGAAGAAGAAGAAGGGGCAAACAATGATTGAACATATATATTTAGTAATCACCGTCTTCTCTTTCGTCCCCAGAAGAGAAGAGTGAAAAAATAGGAAACCCCGTGAAAAGTAGAAAAGATGTGATGTGAGGAACAGCGTAGAAGGCCAGAAAAAATCGGTCTGGGACTCTGTACTACACATCACGATCTGCAAGCACTCCGGTAAGCTGAGGATGAAAAAGATTTTTAAGATTTGACTGCTGTACCCATGAAAAACGTAAATGCCATATCGCCGCCGTTTTTACACCAACTTTCTCCCGTTTTCTTCACCATTAATGTATCTACTCGACAGTAGAATTCCCCAACTTTCAACTTTTTTTTAACATAAAAAAGGTGGTAAAAGGTCTTGCATGTATAGTGCACATAAGTTTTGAACCTTTTTTTCTATATTCCAATGCATGAAAACGAAAAAAAAATGTACAGCGATTTTGGATGAAATACACAACAAAGACCTTCAGCAGAGACCGTGGTATTCTTGATTGCAGTCAAGCTCCAGTTTCGAAGCCGAATCACCCTACCACGCGTATTATTCGATACAAGAAGGAAGCAATGTTTATTATTGTGAGAACATTTATGGAGAAAGACGAGAAAGAAAGTAAGCATTTGCACGTTGATACACAGCCCCAGTACAACAGCAATCATAACAAGTTGCAGAAGCAGCAGCATCGGTAAACGAGGCAGAGCAGACATAACAGGCAGGCACACACACTTCCAAAAACACTGCCTATATCACAAGCAGAAAGAAAGGATGAAAAAAAGAGAGATGGGGTTTCCTGTTTTACAAAGTTAGTAAGAATTCATCCATGAGATTTCGATTCGACAGGACGGGATGCTTTAGAAAAATAGACAAAAAGTACATACACGTGAAACATTGCAGTAAAGTGTTATGTAAGTGCAAAAAGGAAGAGAGACAGAGCGGATTGCTGGCGGTGGTGCTCAGAAAACTACTTTTGTACTTTGTACCGTTATTATTATCATCATTATTGTAGTAGCAAACAGCAGTCCCATGCAAAGATATACATTTTTCGCGTAGAGAAAAACTTTCTCATTGCACCTCTCTTGCCAGGCAAACTGGATGGAACTGTTTTTTTATAATATGTGTTTTACATACTCCAACTTCTAACTATCCAAAAACCCGTATTATTACTTCACGTCAGTCGGAACGGGGGAGTACGTAGTGATGGTGGTGGAAGTGGTAGCAGCGTAGTAGAAAATAGTAGTAAAATGTGGCAGTATCTCTACAACAAGTCAGTAGTGGAAGAATGGCAGCTACAAGGTTTCTCCTCGTAGTGGTAGCTCTCGTTCATTCTTTCTTCCGTACTACACACATACTTTCGCTCTCTTTCCGCTCTTGCCACCACTGCGAACGTCTATCATCATAAATCCAAAGTTTTCACTTTCTTCCCAAACGGAGAGAGGGGAGATCGCAATTCGCAGAGCCGTGCCACTACTCCGCTACTACCACAATTTTCATCGTCGTCGTTGTGTCTTCGTCATTATTACTGTTATTATTTTCAACATCCGTTAACATTTTCCAATGGTGTAATAGATAATAATATTATATAGTATGCAACAAAAACCCCACCAGTGTTTTTGATTATAGTCTCTCCATTTCCGACTGCATTTTCCCCTCGTGAGTCCTTAAACTCTTTTTATTACTTCAGTACGACTTGTTCGGATAAAACTTGTCTCCGCAGCACCAGTAGCGTAAAGACAAGACGAGAGAGGATAAGATTATTATTTTTGTCAATTTGCAAGTGTTTACTGTTGTACGAGTTTTGTCGGTGCTTGTTTTTCGTGTATTATAGAGCCTGTGTGACTGCTGAAGAAGAGCATGGTGATGATGGTGGGGAAAGTGAGTTAGTGCCAGTGTGTGTAGTGTAGGCATATAAAAGTGTGCATAAAAAAGTTACGACAGTAAGAAACCAGCCAGTTCAACTTTAAGTTGTGTACCCAAAAAGAGCTTTATTATTACGACGAGTCCCCAAGACGGAACCAGGAAGGAAGAAAACTGTCGGTACACCAACATAGTATCAATATACCTTACCATCTCACTTTTTCTTCCCACCACCACATCACGTACGAATCTTTTTCTATTTTCCCGACAAAAAGACACTGTGTGTATGAGTGTATGTTTGTGCAGCGATGATTTGCATCATCAACGTCAGCTTATTTATTACATAATCTTGTTCTATTTTTTATATCCATTTTCTCTCGCTTTTCGTCTCTTCTTCCTCTCTCGCTGCTATTTACTATCTCCTCTATAATACGCGTTACTTTCTTCGGTTTCATGTAACTTTTCTTCCCTTTTGTGTACGTCCGGGCACTACCTCCGCCGACGAGTTAGTGGCGAGCATACATTATTCATCACAAGAGAAACACACACATGGCCTTCCAGCATCACGTTATTACTTACCATCGATGATAATAAGGACCGTTTTTCTTTTGGTTTGTTAGTGAAGTGGTTGTTCTTCCGTAGTAGAGTAGATTTTTTTTTCACTGACAGTAACTGCTGCGACAATAAATAACAGGAGTCGAGAGTAAAGAAAATGTACCTACAACAAAGATCAGCAGGAAAAACAAACGCGTTCTATTATTATAAATAATGTAGTTGTACAGAAAGACGAGTGAAAGGCATGGCTCCTTTCCGTAATGATAATAACGGTTGATACTAAACATTAATTTTCTTCATGTGACACATTTGCTTGTTCAGTCGATGACAATAATATTGTGCCATTTTGTGATAGTAGATAATAATAGTAATAGCAATAATAATAATAATAATAATGTACATACATGAAACACCCGCTTCCTCTGTTACGTAATTTTATGTATATCTGAGCTTCCTTTCTAAAACAGTATTCTATTATGTACAGCATGAAAGACCAACGTTTGTGTAATTGGATACTTTACCTTTGTCTCACACTTTCAACGTCATCATCAGTCACTGCTCGAGGCTATACGTGTACATGAGCAAATTCGTTTTACTTTGGAACCCCACTAATCCTAATGAATTAAACAGCGGCTCACTTTCTTTTATTTTGTTGTACAGTTCATGCTACTCATCTCATGCCACTATCATAAACACATGTACTCATCTTTGGTCGATATGTCTCGTAAAGAAACACACTTGTAAAGAAAGCCGTAAAAAAATAAAAACAATTACCCGGAATGTAAATCCTTTTATATTACCCGAAGTTACTTACATGGCCTAAAATATATTGTGTTCTTTTGGATGAAGCGACAAAAGATACAGAGAGACGAATATACTATTCGTTCTCTTTTTGAAATATATTTGAAGGACACGGGATGTCTGCCCCAAAAAAATAAAAAGGAGCCAGTAGCCACGAGTTATTTCCTTCACAGTCTGGGTAACAAAACAAGCAATAAAAGCAAGTTTTGATGATGTTATCATTCAGATAATGATTATTACTATTTCTTCCTTTGGTGACGAAGCTCATTCCCTGTAATGGTCTTATCAATATCCCGTGGTCGCCGGGCAGAACAAAACTAAAACCATCAATGAAGGACTAGTTTTTTTATGTGAGCGATTTGTACACACATGGGACATACTTACCACTCCATTATGTTTTGGTGAAATGTTTAAGCGACAATAAAAACGAGCTGTTTCTTATCATAATCATATTTTGTAACCAATCTACAAATCTGTAGTATGTATTTTAGCATGTATGTATGTTGTACTACGAATACCTAGTATTATTGTTACAAAAGGCTGCGTACTTGTTGAGATGTTTTTACTAGACACCGCTCCAGAGTAATGTTTGGTAAAGAAATAATGTTATTGTTTTTAAGAACAACTTATTGAATTGTAACAAAGGTACATAGTAGCTCGGGATGGGTTAAAGAACTACTGAGTAGAGAGCCTATTTTTGCCAGTGTCCTACTGACATAGTGGTAGTGGCGTAGGACCGCGATTCAATTATTTTGAGCGGTAGTATGACTTGGGTACGACTTAAGTGGAATGTGAAAGCAATATCCAGAGCTGTAATTAAACAAGTCCCGAGTTGATCGCATCGGTGACTTCAACGCCATGTCTAGATTTCCTTTTCCTTACAACGTTGCTGCTGTTGAAAAAATGCAAAACCTTCAGCAGCGAAAACTTGATGGAAGAAAGTGATGCAAGTCCGAGAGGATGTAGTGGCACTGGCTCGTCGCAGCACGTCGAGAGAGATGATGTTGTGATCCCTTCTCCTTACGGTTGGTTGTGCTCAGTACCGTACTGCACTGAGAAATGCCTGCCATAAAATATTTCCAGGCGTCTCAGTCAGCAACGTCGAGTGGCAACGATAGCGAGCAATGTGAAAATGAGTTTTTGTTTCGGAAGTATTAATGAATGTAGAGCTGGTCCTCGTGTAAATTCTTTACATGGTGCTGCTGTTTGTGGTTAGTTGGAGGGCTGTAAGGTACAAGTGCTTCTTATTGTATAAAAATAGAGAATGGACGCTGAAGAAGGTTATAATCGATATAGGTACAAGACACGTGTGCAAGTCGTTGCGATAATTGATATCGTACGGGAAATTCGTAACCTCTTTTTCCTTACTTTATTAATGTTGATCTACACATAGTTTTTGCTGCTCTTGCCTTAAAATGCTCAATTTGGCTTCTTTTCGAAGATAATAAGACTTGTGTGACAATTTTGAAGTTAAACCACTTTGTAACAACAAGCCGTCCATGCCTTTAGTTTGCTATGCTTTCATGTAATGCCGGGGAACTCGATAACTCGATGTTGTAATGTTTATCTTGAATTTCAGCTTGTTGGAACGATTCCGTTTATTAAACTAACGTTTGCTTTCAACGACAAGACACTGGCAGAAGACCAAGGTAATCAAAACAGACGCAACTACCATAACATAACACCATAGCATGAAATCTGATTAATAATGTAACGATGACTTAGAGTTGTTGGTATCAGAAGGATACAATGAAAATATAACATGACAGGTACCCACACTTTACACAGAAAGTATGCTAACCAAATTAGGTGGTCTATTTATATCCTCTGCACTGTCAAAGAAGGGACGGTTAGATAGAGTAATCAACAGTTTGTCAACGTGCCCATTTGTTTACCGATTAACTCAATTTAGTAGAGAAAATTCATGTTTATAATCAACAAAAATAACTCGATTTTAGTCATCTAGCAGTTCCGCGGCAAAGTTTGTATACATGGGGTACTATCCAGACAGTATCGAGATGTTATGAATGACAATTAATATTTCGTTCAAACGGCACAAGACGAAAAGGTTTTACGATTAAACTTCATTATATCGTTGTAGGAGGTGTGGAAATCTAGGTCTTTCACACAGAAAATGAGAATTGCGACAACAACCGTAAGAGCAACTCAGTGTAAAGTTATTTTTGGAAAACACAGCCGCACGGAAAGGCAATTTTCAAGCAATATCCTTACTCTCTGGTTAAATTACAGTTTACTACAAGCAATAATAGATTTAACGTAGATGAAAGGAAAAGCTTTCACCAGTTTCACCTCTCAGGTTCGATAACTAGTAGGAATAAAATCAGTATTTTCTTGTAGATAAATACTAGATTGATGATTGATCGTCTTGAAAGTAGAGAGAAAGGAACACTATTTGTGAACTTATATACATTCAAATCAGATGAACGAGGGTCGGTCGGTCGGAAGGAAGAAACGTAAATTCAATATCCTTAAAGATAGGTAGCTTTTAAGTATTACCTGTTTCGACAAAATAATTTAGTTACGAGATTGACACACAACATATAATTATTGTCATGAAAGATCATTTTCACAACATTCGTAGTATTATATGCACCCACTCCTTTTGAGACTTCGTGTACATATGCTCGTGCTTACACTAACATGTATATGACTATGACTGTAATACTATATAACTTTACACTCAGGGGACCAAGAAACTAAGCATCCACAGATATTAATATAATTAAAAGGCGGTTATTAATAATAATAATACGATGACTGGGGCCGCGACAAACTAAAAACGGTATATCAAGCATAAAGGTATCTTTGCATGTATTGATGCCAGTGTCTCACAACATTCACAATATTATTTGTGATTGTGGAAGTGTTAACGCCCCCTCATGTGGTGTATATATCAAGTACATATTATTTGTCAACCCAGTCTTGTCACATAATGCTAAATAGATGTTTAACTTGAATGGTTTTCTCCGTTTTAATTTTAAGATCGAGAGTATCTGGTACTGGCCTGGATGACTTTACTTTGTGTTTACGTTCTTCAGCTAATTATGGGAATTTGGCTTCTCGCCGCCACCAGAGAGGTAATTACAAGACTTTTATAACTTTTCCGATTTTGACAAAAATAGTACACGATTTCCTACATGTTATTTAGGAGATATCAATAGTTTTCATTCAAAACTTGATTAATAAGCAACATTTGCAAACTTTTTTTGCTGCGCAACTTGGAATTATATGCAGCTTGGGATTATATTTATTTTTCCCGACTTTTTCTTGTCCTTCATGTTAACTCTTAAAACTAATATAAGTGCCTTTATGATATGAATATTGTGCCTTGCCTTTCATGGGAGCTTTCACTTTGCCTCAAGCAAGCGTATTGAATAGTCATTCGGAATTCGAGTTGGTAAACGGAGGACATTACTGTAACCGGATACCCAATTTATAGAGTAAAGTTCTCAAGTCAGGAAATGTAAAATGTAACAAAATCTTGTTATTCTTGTACTTTCCAGTGTTATTACGAATATACGGTTGGGAACTGCCAAGTCTGGTACTACATAGCAATGTTTACATTTGTCTTCTACATTGGGGAAATGGGTTACGACATTTCCGTGATTTTGAAGCCTAATTCTAAAGAAAGCGTCAGCAAAGTGATACAGACCATGTTGTTCCATGCCGCAAAAATAATATATCGGGCCATCACGCTGATGACCGTCAACAATTTTCTTTACGATGTATGCCGTCCAGTTTACAAATATCTGTCTCAGGGAAGCTATATGTACACGTCATACTATAACTATCGCCTGGGAATACCACCGCCGACGCGAAGAAGAAGATTGTCATCTGTCACATCACAAATGATTCAAGTCAAAATGCTGCCACGATCAGCAACCAACCAGCAACTATCGAGGTCACTGGCCGCAGCCATGACAACAGGACCGCGGCCCACAGCAGTAGCACAATTTCAACAACTGCTAGGATCTTCGTCGTCGTACATTTCTTCACCACCCATAATTCCTCCGCCAACGCCAGCGGCGGCAGCAGCATTTTATGCGCCCTCCACTGACATGCCCTTACTGCCCGTTTACAATTCGACCAAAATTCCCCTTCAACCAATTCCAAACCACAACTTCTATTTTACGTATCCACAGCCAAAACCAAAGCCGTATAGAGATACACCATACGATATGACGGCCAATAATTACTACCCCTTCCATTACACAATGATCACTTCAATGAAACAGCCCCCTTGACATTCATCCTGTCCTAATGAATGGTTGGTATAGCGGAAATTCGACATATATCATTTGTATAGTAATTTTATAAAAAACCATATTCACTCATCACACTACTACACACCGTGCAGACCTTTTATTCCTACGTTTTATAAACTGATCGCCGACTCCAGCAGACACAAATCTCATCACATAGTCCAAAATAAGGATACTACTACGATACATGGTTCACTCTATAAAAATATATCACTTCCACGCATAAAAAATATTTTAAAAACATTCTGACATCAAAAAGGTTTACATCTTTAAAAAACTTGGACAAAAAAATCTAATTAATTAGTGGACGTTACGAAGGCCTTTGAAGGGGATACCGTTAATGAACATGTGCACTGTGCACGAATGACACCAATGATGCGATAAATGTACAGAACCGCATTCAACTGCAAAATTACATGAAAACCCCCTCTCACACGCAAATCAACTTAAGTACATACCAGACAATAAAACAAGTGTACATTTATTGTTCAAGAAATGTATTCACCTCAGTATTAGCGATTTTATACGAAAATAAAGTATATAATATATACTTACTACACCATACTCATCATTAATATCAATCCCTAGTACATTATCCTTTAAAATATATATGAAACAATCACACACCAATGTCGGACAAATAAATAATACACGATTAAAATTATATTTAAAATTATTTTAAACAGATTAGATACCTGAGAATACCTGACAATAATGAAGCCTCGATTAAATGAAAACGAAAGAGTAAAGAGTAAAAAGCCACGAAAAAACGGCTATCAGCGACCCAAGAATACGACAACAATAAATACTGCAATTTTATAGTGTTCTCAAATGAAAAAGATATTATGTTATATACTAAACTACAAATACATGGTGCTTATCTTAGGAGGTAGGATTAAAATATATCTCTATGTATAACATTGAGCAGTATAGCTTATCGATAATTTGAATAGACACGCAACAAGGACAATAAATAGGGAGGTACATAATTCGCGTCCAACAAAAACTAATCTTCTTGAGCTCGTGTACATACTTAATCGGATTTTTGTAGCCAGTGTTAAGTAACATTCTGATCTGTTCGGAAAGAGGGAATTACGTTAAAAACGCAGTAAACACGTGCCAAATGATTTGTAATCACAATAATAAACACTAAACGCTATCATTGCTACCACGTACTAACTACTGACCATTATAGCCACGCTAATTTTTGATTTAAACATCAGCATTGTGTTCCAGAGAATGCCTGTTTGACGAAATGAAAAAAACTGTTGGGGTGGGAGTATGTCTGTCTGTTTGAATCCATTGTGTCGACGCGGAATGTTTGATAAACTTTGTATATCTTGTTTTACTGCAACCAAGCCTATCGACGCCAAGGCGCAACTTTGTTCATGGATGAGGAATGAATGATTTATAAGCATTAATAATAATAACTAGTGTGTAAATTTTTTGTTGCAGTTGGACTGAACAGTTTGCGACAATACTTGAGCAAATGTAATACTTTCTAATTGATATATAACTATCAAAAAAAATTACAACCAGTAATTTTATCACTGCCTAAAAAAACTAAAATATATTAAATAAATAATATAACTGCTAGAAGACATTTGAGCAGTATTACCTCTGTGAAACCGAATGCAATATTTTTAATCAGTTAATGTTACCTTGTTAAAGTTGTTAAAGCATATGCAAGCGCACGTGAGAGAAAGCTACAAGAAACAAGCTCTTTTCTCTCGTTTCTGCAGAAAAAAAGTTGATACGAAAATGACAATGAGAAAAGTTGTTGTCTGTCAGAAAAAAAGAAAAAGAGAAAATGTTCAAAACTGAATAAATATATATTGACAATACAGGAACCGCAATGATCAATAATACATTGTATTTATGTATAAGATTAATATTCAATTTTTATGAGAAAACCGCTATCATATAAATCATATATAAATGTATATGTACGTCTAACACCACCCAAGTCAAATATGAATATGTATTAGGATTGTAATACGGCTAGAGTTTGTGTATAATTAAGCGGAAATAATAATTATTAATCCAGTGCTGCGCTGAGTGCATTTTCAGGAGTGTGTAATCGCATTTAACCATAAAGAGCTTTTACATACAATAATTAGTTACAAAATAAATAATAACTTAACATACTGTGTATGGATAACTGTCAGTATGACACTGTAATATAATGCTTATAATTTATGCGATAAATTCCATAAAATAGAGACAATAAACAAAAGAGAAACCCTCAAAATTAATATGAAAAAAACAAGTAAGTAAAAAAATTTAAATGCCAACACTCGAAATTAATTGTTGCACAAGTCAGATATAACAACTGGTTTTTTGTGCTTCCAGAATTTAATTTCCCAATATACATTTTTAAGCCCGCTGTTGTTTAAAAGTAATACTTAAAATAACTCATGATTGTCACCCTTTTACAAACTGATGATGAGTAGTTCAATACATTTTGCAAAAACGAATTAAGGATTATACACATTACACCACATCCGGTTCATCAGATCAACAAGTTAATTTTTAAGGACATTCTGCGATGCTTCAGAATTGATTACT
>JAHZNB010004002.1:0-14020 GCA_027744295.1 Callyntrura guangdongensis
ATTTGCTTTTGGCGGGAACGGGTTTTCCCTAGTAATATGTATAATTACATAAATTCAAACTAAACAACGTAGCATAAATGTTTGCAACCTGAAAGTGAGATAAGACAGTATGCACGTGCAAAATATTAAAAAAGGGAAATGTACGTTAGCTTCTTTATGTACGGCCCCTGTTCTACAAACCACAGTGTGTATAAACTTTTCAGTTTTTTCGTTTTCTCGTTTCCTTTTCAGGAATCTGGAACATTATACCATGTAAACAATACCAAACTTGTGCCGCAGCTGTGTCGTCAGTAATGATAAAAGCACGACAGCAGCACGAGAGAAAATCATATGACTGTTGTTGTCCTCGCGACTTTGAGACTTGCACGGTGACTCTCCGTTGCTAGTTTTTAGCCAATTTACACTAACTAGCTCATTGCAAACAGCAGACTCAAGGCATGTCGCGTTTTTAGTTGAAGTGTACGTCAGTGACAATAGGAAATACAATTGAACGCATTTGTTTGAAATATACGAAAATAATAATGTCTGGTTTACTGAGAAGCTCGAGACGTCTGTTACTGGCAGATTTATCTGCCACAGTTACTCCAATGACGACTACAGCAATACCTGGAAAACACAATCTAGGAGAACGGTGTCGGACACTGTATAATAATTTGCCAAGGCAGGTGACAGTTATAACAAGGAACACCACGTCCTCTGCGTCATTAGCGTCGACAAGTAAAAATGGCCTGCAACAGGAGGAGTCACTGAGTTCTGATGATATGTAAGTAGTAGTAAACTAAAATAATGTGTCAAGTAATAATCGTCTTGGTTGGGTGTGCTTTAAACCTTTTCCTGACACTGTCCACAGAGTCATTTCAAAGGACAGCACAGCTGGTGAGAACAACAAAAATGGCTCCGCCCTAGTCGTTGTTGACGAAATTAGTGTAGACCTGATTCGAGGATCGACACTGGACTATGAAACGGAACTAATTCGCTCATCATTTCGCATTATCAGTAATCCGCGTGCGGAGCAAGGATGCTCGTGTGGAGCTAGCTTCAACATGAAATTGTGAAACTGTAGTTGTTGCCTGGTTTAATATCTTTAGTCATATTTTATTTTATCATTTGCAAACTTTGGGTTTAATATCAAACTTACGAGATAAGGGTAGTTTTCGGTAAGCATCTATATATAGAAAAGTGAATGTCTGTTTGTTTGTCTCTTCCCTATGCAAATCTTCGTTTTTGAACCGATTGCCACAAATTTGGTACACTCATAACCAGACACTTCCTTGAGGTTATGCCCCCACAAACAATACGTTAGCCGAATTGTAGGTGCAAAATGACTATTTTCAGACCCGACAAGGTCACTTCTTATTCTTATCCGATTGGCCTGAAATTTGATACAGGGGTTCAGCAACCACGAAAAATGGGTTACCCAATGCATCATACAAAAACATCATTTTCAGACTTTCAGAGCCACTTTTCTTAAAGTCTTAGTCCGGGACAAATTAAATTTTAACGTAAAAGTATTTTCATTTCTTACCCGATTCTGGTGAAAATTGACACATTGGCTGGGAAGAAACACGGAATATGTTACCTAAACGTTTGACTAAAATTATTATATTCTCATCCCAAAGGGTCACCTTTTTAACGTATCAATGTGAATATTTTGAAGTGAATATTTGTATAGTTTGCAAGAGCAATTCTACATAAGATGAATCTGCCCGTTGTTTGCAACATTTCTCCTGTTCGAGAACGGGTCTTATTAGCTAGTATTGTTATAATTTAGTGAACTTTCACTTTTACTCGTTTTAGTATTGATTGGTTTCTAGAATCAATTTCAGACCTATAAAAATTAACGAGATAATGCAACAAATAAGAATATTATCGCTTACATATATATTTATTAAATTAGTATGTAGTAGTTTATTAAAATAATAAAAAGTCAATAAGTAATTGAATTTCGCAGGTGTTTCAAATGAAATAAATTATTTAGTTTACGTTACAGCTTGTGTTGATTGCTGATTTACGAAAGTTTTGGCAATTGACGAACTAATTAAAACAATGTCATGTTTATATGCTTAAGCATTCATTTTAAATTAAAATAGTAGTTTGGTTGCATAGACGGATGAAACCAAGCTTTCTTTTAACTGTCATGTATTTTCATTAGTTAAAACATGTTAGGTTGAAATTATTTTAATGTAACACTATATAGTTACGTTGCAGACGCAAATTTATAATTCTGATTTAGCTATTAGATAATCCTGGAAGAGCGTTCGAAGGGGATAGGTGATGAGCAGAATGTTCTTGCTGTGATTAAACTGTTTTGAGAAAGCATCCATATTTACAACAATACAGGTATATGTAGGTATTACTTAGAATTACATGCATTTAGTTAACTGTACGCCATAACTTATAAATGACAGTAGTAACGTCTTTTCAATAATGAATTATGATACTGGATAGGAAATGTTGACGTGCACTAATGACAAATAATATAACATTAGTACTCTACTGTTGTCTGTAACATGAAACTTTCAATTTATTGTTCTTAATTTAAATAACCACATGAAGCTCAAACGAGGATATTTGACTCATGAAAGCAAGTGCTATTTATTTTGTTAATTAAACGTAAATTATACGCACATATTATTTTCTTGTCGAGTGGTAAGGCTTGCTGTACCACTTCGTTCTGGACCACCAGGATGACTTTGGAGGTGGGACAAATTCATAAAATCTAAATCGCCTCAATTACAAATATGAAGAGCTGCGTGCCTCTAGAACTGAAAGGATTTCTAAGAATATATGGTATTTAATTTTTACATAAAAATATTTATAAAACACTGCAAGCAAACTACAATACCGGCTATATAGCGTTGGGGGCTATTTTTCTAAACAACCAAGGGATGCTCAATGAAGTGTCTTGTTACTAAAAATCAGAAATGAGCAAATATTTTTATGTGCCGATAAAATTAATAATTGACTGAATCTATTGTTAGGTATTAAGTGGTTTTATCTTACCCACGTAACCATTTTTACAGTACAGTTCTTACCAAGTAACTTTTGGACATACTAGTAATAGGGTGGTGTTTGTAGTTCGCAGCTTACCGGAAGTTCGTCTGGTAATATTACCTTTCCTAGCCTTCAATATTTTCATAACATCGCTGGCTACAACCTAGTTTGGTATAAATAAGTATATATATTACATGTTTCGCCCGATTATAAATAGTTTCATTGCTGTGGATTCCGGTATATGTTAGCATTTACATTGATTGTCCCCACTGTATGTAAGATATTTCTCAAAAGTTTGATTCTTTTGGAAATTATGGCTGTGTAGGTACTTCGACACGTATTATTAGAACTAATATGTAGAAATGTAATATGTAATATGTATGCCTGCCTAGAAAATTTTAATTTGTATTACAGGGACTTTCAGTATAACACGTTGGTTATACCTGATTTGTTGGGCCAGTTTAACTGACCCCTCCTGTTAGGTTGAATTCAAAATCGCAAACTCCCCTACAGGCAATGTTGACTACAAATATTTAAAACTATGCAAATATGGCAACCCAAAAATTTGTGGGTGCAAGCCTGGCAACAAAAAAAAACGTGGCAACCCACAAATATTGACTTGCAAATGTAGCAACCAAAACAAAAATAGGTTACGGAAATAAATAAAATTGCCATCTACGGGCAAAACAAGTATTGACTATAGAAATTCCGGTTGATTTTCGTATAAGAATAGCATAAATCTTTTGAGACTTACAAACAAGTTGCCTTAATTCTCTGCTGTTTTAAATTAATTTATACAATGTGTACAACTCGAGAAGAGCTACCCTCTTACAGCGGCTCTGCATGTTCCTTTGGATATGCAATCTTATTCCTAGCATATGGCGGGAAAAAAATTGACCTAAATGGTTCAAGTGACCTCCATATATAACATTCTTACACGTTTTCAATAATTGTAAATTGTGTGCCATTTCTGAGTCATCATTGCTTTATAGCTCATAATAAATGTCATGCTCTAACTCTTGAAATTCAACAAAATCAAATACAACAATGAATATATATAAACCATACAGAAAATGTATTTTTGGGTTGTCACATGTGCAATAAACTTTTTCTGGAGTTACGACGTTTGCATCGACAAATATTTGTGTTGGCAAGTACTGACAAAGTTTTTGGTTGCCAGATTTAGATTTACATAGTCAACTTCGGTAGTCATCTTTGCCAGTAGGGGCGTTTGCGATTTGCCATTTTAGTACGCATAATATAGTCTTAGGGGTTATGCATAATTACAACGAGATAAATGAAACTAAACTACACGTAGGTCATGTATACGTAAAAATTTATGTTTTATTTGATTGTCGAGAATTTTGTTCCGATGGGATTGAATGCCCTAGAGTTGTGGGACGAACATATACTAAAAGTTGATCCTGATCAAGCATGGATCAACCAGCCCTGAACGAAACGTGTATATAGCTTCATTTCGCAAAAGGCCCCTGTTATGGACCAACTATCAGCAATGCAATGCTTGTCCTGTTAAAATTTTAATATCCCATTTGTCAGATGCCTACTGGAATCAATGGAAATAATTTCTGCAATACGCAATTAAAAGTCTCCCTTTTCCGTTATCCGTTAAAAGAGTTATTATTACGAATATATGGCCGAGCAGATTTACCTACAAAGTGAAATGACAATGAATCACAAGGTAGCGCTGCTGTTCTTATGTGCTACTTAATATAATAATTAACAGCTTCCCCTGTGTTTCCATGTACAAACAAGAATAGTAGTTCAAGTTCAACCTTTTAGGCTGGCTTAGAGAAGCGACAAGATAACATGTAAACCGATTATTGATTACCCAACCTTGCATTAACTGCCCGCAGTTGGCTTACTGCTTTGCCTCTCGAGCTAACAAACAAACATTTTTATCGTAATCAAGAGAACATAATATGCAATTAGTACAAAGTGCAGTACGTCTTCTTAATCTGTATGCTTATTATGTACTTCAAAAAGTGCATGAAAATGATCATGGTGTTGATCTTCAACAGCGGTCATATCAGATATTTCTGTGGGGTTGGGGCTATCTGAGATTTGTGCATTTTGTAAGGATGTTTTGCAATGAACATTCATTGATACTACATTATTTCAATTTATAGTCGTGCATTTATGGTTCAAACTTGTTTTGCAATTTTACGTATGTACCTATTTGTTATTCTGCAATCATAATAAAACCAGAATTTATCGTCATGTTTCCATTTTCAGTCATGAGTCATAAGTTGACATTAAACAAATTTCAATAAACCCACTGTGATTACTGGAACAACAACTGACGATGAGCATGATGAACTTCTGCTTACCTTACTAAGCACTTTCAAGCAAGCTGTTGCACGATTCATATCCATAATACGCTCAGCATTATGCACCAATAGAGTGAAAGTGATTTTCCATCCGTTTCTTCCCCTGGGGACTTTTTTATCTCTGCTTAAATGATTTTCTCCGCCCCCTGGGGCTTACTGATTTCGCTAAAAAATAAGTCAAATTCAAGCCATGTCACGAACCAAAGTTTTGACTCATGATTGACACACATATCCCTCCTGATCCAGTGCAAGATAAAAGTGCTTTCAGACACGCCATAAAAATGATAATGCAATTCATGATATGCTAGATAATCCACATATCTATTTATACCAAATATTTTACACAAGCAACTGTTTAAGTTAGACTTTTACGACGTATGTAATGTGCAATATTCAACACAGTGACAGTTATAATGAAAATACTTTATTAATACTATGATGACATAATGAAAGAATACACTACAGCCAGCTATCTACCTCCAGTATAAAAAACTCTCTTTGTTCTAATATAATTTAATTGAGGTTTCACTACACGGCAGTTTAAAACGCACAGTGACAGCATCTGACGTGTTGTCATTTTGGTATGTGTTTGTCTTACGTCATATAATATGCAATATGCAATACAGTTTGCCCCTTATCATGATGATGATGATATCGTGCTTCATATGATTTTATGACGCATGTTGTGCACGTTGAGGCTGGAAGCTGGCAGTAATACCTCTTAACATGCGTGCAGTTACATCAAGGAAAAAATGTTACAGGAAGATTTTACAAATACATACATATTATTCAGTTTGACATGTGACATATGGGATGGCCAACGCTACTACTTCAACAGTATTGTTTGACCGATTGTGTTGCTGCAACCACTGTTCCTGTGTGGGCGAGGAGGCGATGGAACATGCACATGTACAGAGCTAACTGAACTGTGTCTTGTGTCCTACATTTCTCCAGTATCAGCACAGTTTCTATATTAAGTAGCAGGAATCTTTCTTTATAATTAAGTAATGACCTAGCCGCGTCCGTCTGCCCGACCGCGCTGCTGTTCATTCGCTTTAACAAAATTTGGCATAGCTGTAGATCGTGTAGAGATCAATATTGGGATGCACTCAACAAGCAGATTTTCAACTATATCCTGGGAGAAAAGTGTGTGTACTCTAATATATGACGTACATTTTGTGAATTATAAGAGCTTAATTATCACTTGGTGCAAGATGGCCACATTGCATGTGAGATCTACCTAATTGTTAGTGTTACCTGAGTTCACAAAGAGAGTTTTTTTAAATTTATTTTAATACTCATAAAATATATAACGATTCATTCTAACGAACCTATGAAGTTGAGCAAATTTATACAGACTAATAACTCTATAATATATTATGTTGGAAGGAAATGTTCGTACAGAGGGAGGAAAATCATTGTTGCAGTTTTATTGCACATTGTAGAGTTTGGGGACTGAAGACATGTAAAAGTTTTTATCGGGATGAGTAAAAATTCAGTGCTCGTTCAGCTACTTCGTTGTCCCCGCAGTTTCAACAGGTTTATTTAGCACAGTAAAATTGCCACGAAAAACATTCTAGCTCCGCCGTATAAGACACAACTCCAATCATTGTCCGCTATTACTACCTATTACTTTATTTATTGAACATATTACTAAACCTTTAGCAAACCAGACTGGAATGACGTCGATGTGTAACTTCAAATGGAAGCTGCTCATAGCATCCTATGAGAAAATCACTACAAGCTAAATTGGAAATAGAATTAGGAATATATGCCGAATAAACCTACAAAGTAATAGTAGCAAAGTGAGGAAGTAATTACTTGATTTGTGTTCATCAAACCCTTCCAAAACCTTCACTCCATCCAACCTACAAATACCAGAGATACACCTACATGACCTTTGAACCCGCTGAACTAGGGGGTCAACTTTTGTTCACTTTCAGAGGAGGCCATAGGCTACCTATTTACAAAGTTTGGTGAAAATCTCCCCACAAATACCAGATATACACCTAAGTGACCTTTGACCCCGTAGACCTTAAAACCTTTCCCAGGGGAGCCTAAGGAATCGATTGGCGAAATCAGAATTTAAAAATTCGAAATTGTTTTCGAGTTATATCACGAACAGACGGACGGACAGACATTGTAAAGTTAATAAGTGATTTCGTCACTTAATAATGTGGTAGATTGGCTACGGTAGGTTCCTGTGTTCAACTCACGAGGAAGTGGCAAGATTAATAAAACGAATTATAAAGGCCAAAATTTATATTTAAGTAATCGCACATGTAGAATACAATGGTAATATTTTTAACCCCGAATGGTCAAGTATCAGTGGCGCTAGCTGACATAGTCCTGCGCGGCACGTAAAATAAAAGGTGGTGTATGATATTGTGTATTTAGGTAGGCTCCTACTTATGTATATCCTCAGGATTTTAAAATGAAAAACTCGCTTGCCCTTTTTAAACAACAATGTTATGACTTATACTTTGAAAAATATGTAAATGAAAAGCCCCATCCTGAAAAAGTGTGTAACCTTTCGAGTATAAACCATGTCGCTAATTATATAAATTTTTCTGTGTCTCTAATTGTTGAATCTGATGACTGTTAAATGAAATTGGTGTTAATAACGGCTCTTATCTGCTAGTACATGTATATACTTTTAATATAATTTTGTAAATGAATGAACCCTGGGGAATAACTTACCTTTTTCAAGGGCTCCCCTTGTACAACCAAACTAAACTATATTCAAAATATCCCGTAACTGGACCGCTTTTCATTGATGTTGATGCCTCAACGTGTTTTCTTTTAATAAAATACAACAATCAGTCTCAGCTCATGCATACGAGTTATTACCATACAGTCTTTATTAACTACGTGTCGACACAAATCAAAACTTGTCACAGAAGGAAGAAGAGACCATATAATTGTTTATTTTTGTAAGTAAAAACATTGTGCATTCAAGAGCATTCAGGTAATAAAGCAACGGAAAACCAATCCCCTTAAGCAATGTTTTGAAAAACATAAGTAGGATCTACCAATACACAATACATCCCTTCAGTATATGTGCAGCGAAATATTAAATCGTCAGCTAGCGCCACTGACACTTGGCCATTCGGGGTTAAAAATGTTACCATTGTATTCTACGCATACGATTACGTATTTAAACTTCGGCCGTTAATTCGATTTATTGATCTTACCAACTCCTTGTCAGTGCTGACTCAAGTTGCACGCAGCATTCCACGGATGCTTCTAAACTCTAAACAAGCCATTGTAAAAGTGGATGTAAAAAATTTATTTGGTTTAAATAGCTCCCAAGCAGTTCTGGTTTGATTAAATAGATATTGTAAAATGGGGCTTCATCAATATTTTACTTTTCTCAAATAATATTGACGATAAACCAATCGATACAGCACAGTTCTCGACGTATTATGCCATGTCCTATGTCCTTGTATTTACATTGGCTGTATAAAAGTTAATATATTCGTATATCCGTGTATTATTGCTTCATAATGGATATTTTTCAGGGCCGTCAAACCTCTTCATTTTAAATCATTTTAATGTGAGTGTGTGTAAATCTATACCAGCATGAGTTGCTATTATGATGAATTTTGGCTTCTGTAGTAATTTTCCTTATTTATTTTCCTACTAGAGAATGTCTATTAAGCTTCAGTACGTAAATGTCAGTGCATTTTACAAAACAACAATATCGGTATTTTTGTTTTATGTGAATTTTCAATTGGTGACAAAGTCACAATATTCGATTCAATTATTAAGTATAATATCACAAAAAATATTTATCTGCTTGCATGATATTGTAAATTACGCTTCTTTCAATATTGAATTTAACCTTTGTATTCTTATACACCCCGTCGCCTTAAAAATTGCATGATACCCCACAATCCAAATAACCTCGTATTATATTGTGTCCAGTTTGCTTAAAATGAGGCTTGATTCCGTTTTGCTTATTTTTACCGTTACCAATTAATTAACCAAGTGGGGGGCTCAAAGTTGCACGATTCCTTCAAATTTATTAATGCAGCTGATTGATTTAATAAAAACTTCAATAGAATTAGTTTTAATGGCAGATAATTCAAAAAATGTCGACTTTTAATTTTTCATTCGTTAGATAAGAAAGATAACACCCCCTTACTTGTACAAAGTTTCATTTCTGAACGAAACTTGTACAGTATTTTGGGAAAAAAATTTTAAAATTGCTTTCCCACTTCGAAAATTTCGACGTAAGGTCAAAGTTCAGTACTCCAAGTAAAAGTATCAGCAAATTTACATTAAGGGGTGGCGCGTAAAAGCTTATTTTTACCGTTACCAATTAATTAACCAAGTGGGGGGCTCAAAGTTGCACGATTCCTTCAAATTTATTAACGCAGCTGATTGATTTAATAAAAACTTCAATAGAATTAGTTTTAATGGCAGATAATTCAAAAAATGTCGACTTTAAATTTTTCATTCGTTAGATAAGAAAGATAACACCCCCCTTACTTGTACAAAGTTTCATTTCTGAACGAAACTTGTACAAGTTTAAGTTTTAAACTTGTACAGTATTTTGGGAAAAAAAAATTAAAATTGCTTTCCCACTTCGAAAATTTCGACGTAAGGTCAAAGTTCAGTACTCCAAGTAAAAGTATCAGCAAATTTACATTAAGGGGTGGCGCGTAAATTAACATACTGGCTTTAATACGTAAATGAAAATGATAAAAAGTACAAAAAATAAATAGACTTTATTGCAGACTCATATTGTTACAAACAAACTGAGTTAGGAAGAGTTTACAAAAAAACACTGTCTTAAGGGTTTGGCTGAGAAACATACTTAATGCTTGAATTTTTGGAGCTCATCCTGAAGATGTTTAAGATTCTGTAAAATACGCCTGATTATCATTCCATAAAGTGTATATGTGGTGATATCTTCAGTGTGTAAGCGTTTCACAAAATTGACATTTCGACCTTCCGGAAGCTTCCGACATTTCTGAAGTGGGAATTTACTGGTTTTGAAAAGGTTTTTTTTATGTTCGTACCACTCGTCAGAAATGAACTTTTTTACAAATATGAAATTTGGTACTTTGGAATCTTTACCATACACATTTGCATATCAAAGCATGTGCATACTGATATTTACGAGCCATCCTTTTGTGGATTAGTAAGTATCTAGCTACCAAATAAGTAGAATATCGAAAACTTTCGGCAAGGCTTCCAAGAATGTAGCCCTAAGTCTAACCTTCACACCTTGGAAAGGACTACTGCAGATTGCCGTCATTATGTAAGTTTCTGGATCACGCCTTATTACTTGATGTGAATACTTTCAATATGTAGTGCTAACAGAGAGCATACCATTATTTTAATACCGATGACGATCAAATTATGAACTTGGGTGCTCTGGGAATAATCCGGACCAAAGTAGGTATAATTGGTAGATTTCACTCGGAAGAAATGTACGTATTCCGAAAATTTTATAATCTTTCAATAATGTCAGAATAAAAGACAGATTTGATTTTTTGCCATAGTTGCAACACCATATTCGTGTAGGGTGTTTGTAATTTTGGATTCATATTTTCACACATTTTGTTGGAGAACGCACCACATCAGTTTTCTCATCTTCTAATCTGGCAATTTTTAAAGCTTAGGTTTTGTCAGAGTAAGCATTTCTCTCACTCCTGTACATAAACCGTGTAATTACTGAAGTGGTAAATTGGATTGGTACCCAATTTCAGCCTTTGCCTGTGGCCTGTGTACATTTTCAGCGAAAATGCCCTTTGGGATAGGGGCACGAGTGGTAGATTAAAACAAGTGTAGGATGTAATATCTGAAGTCATGTTATTTATTTAAACTCTTGGTTTGTGAGAAGGTACATGGACGTCCGCGTCGGTTGGACCTAATGACAAAATTATTCATCAAATTAAAATTTTCATTACTGTTTCATTAAAGAATAACTTGTTTTTCCTAACAACACAGTGGTAGCTGGTAGTCTAGTTGTTATGTTGTTCACTTTATATTACATTATTGGCCCAAGGGGCTTGCTTCCGGAAATGTGGCTATAACTTTTATTCAGCTCGAATTATTTCATTAAACGACATTCTTAAATGGAAAGAGAAACGTGCTAGGATGGGTTTGGGATATACTACATGCCACCCGATTGTTCTTTCACCAGTTTAGAATTTCACACTCGACCAAATTCAGTTTGTGGTTTGACATCGTAATTCTAAATGGATGCGGGGAAAGTGAGAGATATTTCATTCCACAACGTTTACAATTTATATGACAAATGCAGTTAATACTCATAGTAAAATTTGTGTACGCTACAGTCAAAACTGAGAAACTAGAAATGAAGGATAAGGATATTAATATGTGCTAGTTCACACAGTGAGAGAATGAATCGTTCAATTATGTTCATGATACTCTTTTAATTTCGGACACATCTACACATTTTCTTAATTCTTCATAGTTATCAACACAATTCCCCTGTATAAGTGTCATGAAAACCTTGAATGGAACACGACAATTCACGTAAGCACCACGTTCGCATGTCACGTTGCACTTTATTATTATTACTTTACGTTAGCTACATATGCATACATGTAGTAGGTATTTTGTACCTACATAAGCACGAGGCATATTATTGACATATGTCCTTGCCATAATTTACAAATTTTGACCTTATTCAGAGTTCTAAACATTTTATTTAAAATCTTTCTCCTGCCTGTTCTGTATATCCTGTCATTCAACAGTGTATGCGATGAAGCAAAAGAAGGATGTCTTGCTCAAATCAAAATAACAAAGATCAGTTTCATTCATTTTCATCTCCATTATTAAGTCATGTAAGTTACTTCACATTTGTCACCAGTACAGTGCTAGATGGATATCCACCGTGCATGGTTGTGGCTGTGAGTATCCCCAACATTATTGTTTCTCGATCAATGTATAGAACCATCATCATCGCATCGTTAAAATGGCGCAACGGCACTCTAACAAAATGTTCTATATAAAAGCTCAACCCATTTTATTACATTTTCTTTATCTTAAGCGCTTCCGTCAGAGTCGTTTTATTCAGCCAAACTTTCGACAAAGTCAGACCTGTGACAAAAACAAGAAAGGTGCATGTGTTATTTTCCCCAACAAAGTGTATATAATAATCCTGATGATAAATACTAATAGCGCATTCATTTTGTACACACACATTGGTTTCGCATGCTTGTATATTATGTACCTTTTTAAACACAACCTAGCAAGTGAGTAAAAGTAGCAAACCCCGTCAATATCTCTGTATATAGACGCTTCGTATGTCTCCACAATTTGTACGTGGACAATAACATTTCACCACTACCGCTTATTCAGTATTATATATTTTTGTAATCTACAGACAAGACACCTAGATAGATATGTGAGGATATTACAGACAGGCAAGTACATTTATTTTACTATGTCTACACAAAAATCCTAATCCCATCCGTTTCGTTTATTTTGTTACCCCTCCGTTGTTGTTGCCGTTGTATTAAATTTCAACACTGTCGGTTGGTCGAGTTGCCAAAGCCGCCACCGCTCTACAGTACGCACCTGTCAAAAACATGTTCTTTGTTCAGCCAACGCGTCATCGTCGCGTCGTTCCATTGCATGTCTCCTGCCGCGTCTTTTTTCTCAGACAAATATATACAAGGCTGTAGAGCTAACCAGACTACTACTCATGCTGTAGAGTCCTACTCCAATTGCTCCTGCATGTCTGCCCATAAAAAAGTATTTTAGTTTTTTATTGTTGCAGAAGGGAGGCACAACGGCAGCGTCTTTGTGGCATTATAATCAAAGAAACAGTGCATCGTATTTACACCGTACCACCAGGCTTCCTTCAGTATATACAAAGTCTGTTGCATTTACTGACCGGAAAAGAACTGTCGGATTAAAAAAGTGTATGTACCTAACAACTTATGCTTCAAAATACACGAACGAATACCATCACATAAAGAAGAACCAACGTAGGCGGTATTCACCGGATTCTCTTGTGTTAAGCAGCGGCAACTCCACCAAGGCAATGACAATAAAAAAAGAAACGCAAAGTTAGATTTTTTGCTTGAAAATTCAAGTTATCGGGTGTAATTTCCATTCTCTCTTTGTTATCTTTGTACTACGAACGAACATACATGCAACTTCAAGCAACTGACAATGACAGAGTGAGTATCTCTGTGAAGCCTCAACAGTACCACACATATTTGTTAAATTGTAGATGCATTCCATAAAACAGACAGGCACTCATATCGCTTCTCTCCCTCTTTAACACAAGCACGTTCATTAGACGAGTCATGTTAGCCAGAGAATCAGAAAAACGCATTCAGCAGACTCGACAGAGAGTCCTAGAGAGTACAAGTTCAAGTAGCACATTACACGAAAGATGTGAAATGTGAAAGAGTATATGCACGCTCGTTTTCCCCTCTGTATCATCATAAGAAGCATAGGGAAACAAAAATGTTGCTGATGTTTGGTTGGTTTATTTTCCTTTTTCTCTCCTACTCTCATTTCTGTTGGTTTGTTTCGTTGTGGTGGTGGTGATCATGATAATGTTAAAAAACCAACCACCAAACAAAAATTTGTTATAAACTTTGAAAAACTGTGTATTTGTGCATAGTATGTATTTTGTTGTACAACGTTCCTGGTAGGTACAGCAGTTTCGTATATAGTACACA
>JAHZNB010004003.1:0-15062 GCA_027744295.1 Callyntrura guangdongensis
TATCCTACAAAAATATTCCATTTCCAATGAAGTAGTGTCAAAGTAAAAAAAAGAGTTGACATGCTAGCTGCCATCTTGGTCGAAATAGCGGCGGACAGCCCGTAATAATGTGCAATAATGTATTCTAATGAAGTCCATAATAATTTTAATTCTTTGCCATCGTTTTTCCCCGGAGGAGAAACGCAAAGAGAAGGACAAGGGCTTATTCTATTTATTTTACTCCTGCTTACTGATCATGTCAAGAATAAAAAAGCGAGAACTGTTGTTGTGTGCGCCGAACTATTATTCCTGCAATGCAACATTTTGATTGCATGCACTTATTTTCCCCCGTTGGTCGTCGTCGTGAGTGAGTAGTGTGTTCCTGTTACGTTTTGATGGTGGCACGTAACAACGTGCAGTGTGTAATACAACAGAGGGACTTTTTTTGTGCGTTGGTGCTGCAGCGGCAATTACTATATCTCTCTTTGTCAGTGAAACTGTGAGGCAGGCAGTCAGGCAGACCTGGCAGGCATCAAGCATCCGGATAGACGTTAACATGATGATGACGATGACACAAGAAGACAAGTTGACAAGACCCGTTTTTATTTTAGCCCGTGTGTTCCTTTTGTATGCATTTCACCGTTGCACCGACAGTCACCAATTTCAATTTTACGTTCTACAAACAGCTCCCAGGCAGTCAGCGAATAAGGATAGATAGACAGACAGGACAGATCGATAATGTAAAATGTACCATAGACCACATCAGCAACAGCACCGTGCCCAGTTATAATGCCATTATTATTGTGCGGTGCACGCCTCGGGAAAAAAATAAGTAATGAGGATGAAATAAAGACTGGTTGACTGTGACTGTATGACACGATGACGGCTTTTTTCAAAGGTATAAAATGAAAATGACGCCCAAGTGGAAAACAACGAAGACAAAGTTGGGAGAAGACGGAGCAGAAAGAAAGAAACGAAGAGGAGGGAGGAAGGTGCGATTGTAATGGGGTGGTGAATCATTATTTCTTTTTTTTTCTCTCTCGTTTTTGTCTGAAAGTGTGGAGGTGGAACAAAATGGGGATAAAAATCGAAAGGTGTCAATCTGTCCAAACCAAATGAAAGTTTACTACATTCCATGTTTATCAGCGCGAAAACAGTCAAAGCCAATCCTTTTTGCCACCAACCAACCACCAAAACAAGACACGACGATATCATTGTGTGGCCAAATATACACAAAATTTAGTATCGGCAATAACTTTTTTTTTGCTGGGATATACATTATGAAACGGTGTGTCGAGTGCAAGCAGATGAGCAATATAACACACATACACAAACATTACAAGAAACATGACTGTGACTACAGACGACCATATTATCCCCTTTTAATCGTTCCATCTCTGCAAAAATGTCTGTTTCTTCTGCCATTATTGTTATCTTTACCACTGCCTAAATTACGCTTTTATTTTATAGTTATAATATTATGGTATGTGATTGTGACAAATGGGATATTTATGCAGGGGATCCTCATATCCAAAAAATATATAACTATTATTCTTTTTTCACGGAGAGAAGACACGGCGAGACAAGAGAATAGGCGAGAGCGACTACTATCTCCTAATTTTCATTCGAAATGGATGTGAATACTATGCAAATAGCCACACCACGACACAGACACAAACGTTTTATTACATGCTTTGCGTGTGTGTGAAGAGAGAGAGAGAGAGAAGAGCAGGGAATAGAATAGTGTACACATACTAAAACTACTAGAGAGCTCTTATAAATAAAAGTACCATTTTCATCAGCCATTAATCAACCATTGTTTTCAATTAACTATGACGAAAAGACATGGAGAGAATGGATTAGACAGGACCAAGAAGACGAAAAAAGAAGAGAGGGTTTGCAAATTAGCCTGAAAAAAATAATAATAAATGCTTGTCTTGTTTTTACGCTTTAATTGCCTTTGTAAGCCTCTTATCACGAGCATAGAAAAAAAAAGTTGATTATCATAATACGGAGATGCGGCCTTGCCGTGGTGTTGTCATCATTAACTCTCAAGTGTGTGTGTTTATTTATTTATACCTAGGTATGCAGATTATATGCGGCTGCTGTAGTTATAATAATAATGTGAATAGTAAAACGCTAATAAAATGTTACCTGCCCATTTGACTTTCCTGCTGACAAACTGTCTGAATCCATTGTGCATCCGCGTTGTGTTTAGCTTGTGCCACGCATAATGAAAAAGAGACGCTACTTGTACTTTGGTTTTTATGCTGGGTGATATGATGATGTCACCTACTGCTGCTGCTGCTGGATGGAGGCAGACAGGCGCTCATGGCGCACACAAGAAAATTAATATTAATTTTTAATAATGTTGATTATAATAATTTGTTAATAAATTATGAAGAAAATGAGCGAGAACATAAAAAAGGAAACACACACATACGACGGCTCTCTCCAAAAAATTACCAAACAGTTTTGTACACAATTTCGTGGTATTGTGCTATTCATTCATAAATATCTGATTATCGCCGTAATCATCTTTTCCTTCTTTTTATGCGCAAAATCTTGACGTAATTTTTCTTCTTCTGTCATTTAAGTCGATTACGAATAATATTACGATGCAATAACGTGTACAACGACAATAATGAAGAGTGTAGTAAAGTCTCATCTGTTTTGTGAGTGTGTATGTGTATAGTACCGTGATTTAATAATTATAACTCAATATCGTTCATATAATGGCAAAATGAATGCAACTTAACTAGCATTTTTAAACAATTGTTGGGTTTATGATTGTGATGTTACAAACAGCATAATATCAGTATGGTTGGTACAGTATTGTAGAATGTTCAGACGATTAGTAAGGATAGCTGGTAAAAATTTATTGCTCACGCGAAGCCCATTTAATTTACAATTACAATGAATGATTATTATTATGTTATCGTTATGTATATTTTGTAAAAAGTAATTTATCATCATTATCATCATCCTTTTAAAGATCTTTCGCAAAGGCTTTGTATTCTTACTGCATGCGAGAGTGTATATGCAAACTGTACCAAAAAGTCGCCTTCGATTTTGCGCCCATGTTTCATGCTTTTTTGAAAATGGAAAAAAATAAAAGGAATGCTTTGCTTCTTTTCTGGTCAATGATTCTTTTTTACACAATAATCTTTTCAAATATTTATTCATTTTTTAATATGTTCATTTATTATTATATTTTGTTTTTAACCAACATGTTTTGTTATCTTACTTTTATCACTTATCTTGTGCTAAAATATTATATGTATGTTTTTTCTTAAATAGAATAATATGACTATATGACTAAACAAAATAATATAATATATATTTTTAAAAAAGTACGTACATATAATAACCGTATCATTCTCTTTTTTTACTACGCTTGGTATCTATACAATTATTATATTTCTCGAGAATAAATTGTGTGCATGTATTGTCTTGCAAATTAACAACAGCTGTATAATATGTATATATGTAAGTTGGTAGATGCAAAACGGTATTAGTAGCGTCATATGCATACCATATTAAACAAAATATTTTCATAATGATAATAAATGCGTTAAAATTGCTTCTACTTTACATGTTTTTGCAGTAGTAAGCTGCTAATTACTGTGAAGTTGGATAACGGTTTTTTTGTATAAACATAAAACTTTAACAATTAACAAGACAGCCAACAATAATGATAAAATAATGTATATTTAAATTTTGTTGACTTTGCATAATGTGACCTTACACGGCACTTTAATATTTTCCCCCCAAAAAAAGACAACATAAAAGGTAAAATGATATTGAGCTTGTGTTTTTATCTTCTTTAGTGCTTATAAAGTAAAGCAACATTTAAATATTTTTAACAATAAAACAAAAATGAATTGACTAAAAATGTTTTAACGTATATAATGATATTATTATATATATAGGTATATCAAACGCTTAACTTTTAAGATTTATAAGTAATAACTATTCAAGAGAGAAAAAAATGCTTTTTGGTTTTAAAATCCTGTTCAATTCTACAAAGTCGACACAGAACAAAAAAAAATCAGTGGCTACTACTACTACTACTCGCACTCAAAGACAACCATTCATCATAATTTTCAGTGTTTGACCGTTCATTGCTCATTCCATAATTAAGAAACAAGGACAATATAGTATTGATGATGATGATCATCATCATCATTAACAACATCAATAACAACAAGTTTTGAAAAATACATATCAGATATACATATATATAAATACATGTAGCTATTATTTATTATTATTACAACTTTTTTCATTGATATCACTTGTCACTACCACAAAAAGAGTTTAAGAGGGAGAGTGATGAAAAAAGATAAAAAAATGCAATTGAATCTAATTTATTTACGAGGAACGTTGTGTCGTGCGTGATTCGCCTTCATCAATTGAATGACAGAAGACAGAGAGGGAGCTGATTATTACTATATGACGGCATCACTGACTGAAGTTGATTTCATCGTTGTCTCTTCGCACACAGGCAATTGACGATGTAAAGTAATTTTTTGGTTGTTCACTGAACGTTGTTAGCAGGCTTAGAGAAGTCATTACTGATGTAATAATAATAAATGATTGAAGTGAGGACATCCATTTCAATTTAGCAATAAAGTCATTTTTCATAGAGTTAACGTAATCATTATTTCCACCAATTTATAATGGACACACTGCTGGTCATAGTACAGAGTCAAAGTAGTAATCATCGTGCTGCCTGTTGATATTATTAGTACAGGGAGGTTGGTTGTTGTAGTAGATTGCTCTGTCGACGTTGTTCAACATTGCACTTCAGAAAAATACAATACTCCATTGTTCAACTACGCTATTTATCCAAATGTGGCCTTTTTTATAAAAAAAAAAGATATGATTGACAACAATATTGACGGCTCTGACCGCGATGAACAAAAAATCTGCTTAAAACGAAATTACATGTCGTTGTCACCACCATCATCATCATCATCAAATCAATTGAAGTTTCTTTAACGCTCATCAGCATAATAATCCAACTGCACAGATAGGGGTCACGGACCACACAACATGACGATGATCTTTGTACCAAACTTGATTGAACTTTAGAAAAAAATGTTATATAAATTTCTCTCTGTCGCTTTGGTTTGTGTGTCGGCGGCTTGTTTACTAATTTAGCCTATTCTCGGTCCGTAAATGGAATACGGTGATGGATAGTAACTGGCTAGTGCTGGAGGTGGTGGTGGAAGGGCGCCCATTGGTTTTCCAGATGCTGCGGCTGCAGCGGCAGCAGCGACAGCGTACGGGTTTGGCGAAGAATAGCTACGATGCATGGCTGCAGCAGCGGCTGCCATTGCACTGGAATTCAATAAAGCGTTGGAGTACAATGAAGAGCTAACGGAATTTGGTGGCAAGCCTGGATGAGAGACAGCGACTGCCGCAGCTGCTGCTGCAGCAAAAGCTGCACTCTCGGTTGTGGGTACCATGGACTGTTGGCCTGACGATGAAGATGCGGCCGAGGAGCGTTTTGCTGCTGTTGAGCTGCAGCAGCGGCATTGGCTGCTGCGGCAGCTTGTTGATGTTGCATCATGGCTGCGGCCGCGTGGTGGGGGTGACTAAAAATTGATGGTGGGTATGCAGCAGCTGCAGCACTTAGAGCTGCGTGGCTAAAACCCGGAGGAAATCCTGGAATGTTGGGAAAACTTGCTGACGGAGGAATCAGCGGAAATTTTTGATGATCACATTGAGCACATCCTGCTGGACATACACTGGGACCGCCAGCTGCGGCGGCGGCAGCTGCTGCTGCAGCCATGTAAGCGCTAGAAACTGACGCTGGACCTGCTCCAGGACCGGAAGGCGCACTAAATTGGCAACCTGTGCAGTATGGATCTTTGCAGACGGGTTGCATCCCGTCTTTTCTACCGTAAGCGGCAGCCAAGCTGCTGTAGGGAGATCCATTTGGCGGGATTCCTCCAGCACCAGGGTTTCCTGTTGGTGGGAAACCTAACAGGTGTGCGTGGTGAGCGCTGGTCAAAAACGGAAGGCGAAAAGCAGGGTTGGTGGGGTCAAATCCTGGTGGATACCCAAAAGCTCCAAACTTGGGAAGATCCTTGCCCTGAAGAACGTCAAGGCCTGAACGAATGATTGGAGAAGCACCTTGATCTTGTTGATGACTGGATGGCTTGGGGGATGACTTTTCAGATGGTGCCGATGACTTGGACATTGAAGATTTTTCTTGATTTGGAGGAGATTTGCTGCCTACACTGGTTGAGCTTCCACTACTGTGCTTTCCCTGAGGCACTATTACACTATTACCACTGTTATTATTATTGCTACTGTTGGCAGGTGAGCTCCGGCTTGTAACATGATTGTTACGATTTTTTTCTGATGCTTCGGATGAAATTGATTGTCCACTCAATTTCCTGATTTTTGATGAGTTGCTGCTGTGACTGATCACGGTAGCAGCAGCGGTAGAGTTCTCAATGTTGTTGTTGTTATTGTGGTGATGATGAGGATGATGAGGATGATGGTGGTGGTGGTGATAGTTCTTTGGTGAAATTTTTCCCGTGGGACTGGTACTGTGACTAAGCCTGGGCTGCTTGGCAGAGGAACAAGTGCTACTGGTACTGCCAGAGCTTCTTGGTCTGGAATCATTTGAGGAATCCGACAATGACTTTAGACTAGTTCCACTACTGCCGTGGCCAGAGTCACTGCTCGTCGATGCTTTACGCTTTTGACCAGCCCCTGAAGACATTGAACTGGACAAGGAACTATTTGAATCTGAAGAGGAAAGAGGACTGGGATGTAGGAGGGACTTGGTAGCTGGAGTGTCCGCTCCAATTTGACTGCAAGTTTGAACCAACAGTGCCAACGGGGACTTTTTTGCGTCCAACTGTAAAAAAATAAAGGATCATGAAAAATTATTCTGGTGATTCTCTTTAATGGTACGCAGTTCCCAGTACACACACGATAGAATAAAAATTGTTTCAATCTTTTGAATATTTGTGCTTACCGTTGTTGGCAGAGGGGAAAGATAATCGGGTTGAAGATATTGATTAGGACCGTTTACTCCCAACATGTTGTGTCCTTCCAATACTACCATTGTTTCACACCAATTTTTCAATTAAAAGTAAATTCTGTTTGTGCAGCTGGTCACACACGAGCACGCACAAGAACAGGGTTTTTCCACTTGTAAAAATTTCAATTATTGTTTTTCAGAAACAGGCACACTCTGAATAATAATAAAATTCATTAGCTTCTCTCACGGAGCTTTATCACGTAATGCACACAATCACACACGAGTAATAATTCATATTTTATTAGATTTGTACTGTTCCTCACAATTTTTCTTTGCACACCTCTCCGTAACAATGAAACACAGTGTGTGTATGTGCGCGTACAACAGCAAGAAATAAAATGTTTAATGTTTTATATTTTTCTCGTCCTTTACGATTTTACACGATTTTATATTTTTCAACAGCAGAAAACACTTACATAGTTTTAAAATTATCCTTCTTTTTTGTATCTATCTGAAGTAGTTTTCCGTTAAAAAAATTACATATATATATATTTTTTTTACACTCAGCACAAACGTAATGTTCTCCTTGCAATAAATCTTTGCTTTATTTCTCGTTTGCTGGCAGCTTTATGCGTTCTTTTTTTTCTCTCCTACTTTATTCTGTTCACACTCGCCCAGAGTCTGGGGTACACATACACTTGCACACAATCTCACTCCTCAGTGGAATCTGAATTTGAAAAGAATGAGCAGTGCACACACTAAGAGAGAAAGAGAGAGACATGAAGTTACCACGTCCGATGCTTGGTCACAACTGAATCGTTCCTCAGAGACCAAATGAAATTTTACTCGTTTGGCTTTGCTTCTTCTGCTGTCCGCGTGAAGCTGCTACTTCGTTGTAAGTAATGGTGGTTGGGGGCTCTCTATATATGAACTTTTCTCTAGTTTAACTACGATCGTATATCTTTTCTCACTCTCTGTTCACAGAAGGATAAAAATGAGCTATGAGCTTGTACGTAGTAGTTATACTACTATTGCCTGCTTGAACGCTGCCACAGGACTACTTCTCCTCACACAAGAAGACTGACATGAAATGCCGCACAGAGAGTGTTCTATTCTCTTCAAACTTGACTGAATGACTGACGACTCGACTAACTGAAGAGCAGAGGAATAATGGAAAGCCATAAAACATTATCCTTCATCCTTGTCTACTTTTTTCCTCGCTCATTCTCTCTGTTTGTGCTCCCCAATCCGTCCGTTTAACAACATAGCGAGGCAAGTTGGCATGTAGCCGTAATTGTGGTAGTCGTAAAGTCGTTCGTAATACGGCAAACTACAGGACGGTGTGGTGGTTGGCAGCAGAGCACAGTGTTACACAGCAATATGTTTGTAAACGGATATACATACTCCCTCGATTTATTCAGATCCAAAAAAGCATAAGTGGTAAGTAAGTGCAATATGTACGCTTACAATTACTACAATGCATGCTATTTACTTCACACACAAATAAAAATGTGTGTACATACTATTATCCCTTATTAACTTAATACGATCCATGTACACATAAGATGCGGGCATGTCCAGCAGTAGCCGAGAGGAGAGAAATAAAATAAGAACTTTTTTCTATTCTTTTTGTACATCATCCTCTTGGTATGCCTTTTACAAGGTGGCATGATGGTTCTAGTACTACCAGTGATCATGATGATAATGGTGCTGCTGTGAAATAAATATTTTACTTGTTTAGCATCGCACATCATGAAACCAAATATAATTTACTAAGCCGTAGTAATAACAATTTAAGCACACATGCTCACTCACTACTCCTATTACTATACCGCTGTAATGTAACTAACTACTACCCAATTTACTTGTTATTATTACAATGGTGGTGGTAGTAGTTCCATGAAGAAGGTTTATGCTTGCTTCCATGCTTGCATGCACAATTCTTCACATCCTTTTTATTTACAATTTTACTTAATGCTCAAACAAACAAGAGAAGAGAGGAAGGCTTTAAAAATGAGAGAAGAAGAGGAGGAGAGTGAGTAGAAAGAATAAAACTTCTTTTGAGATGCCGCCACAACCTTTTATATTGTCGTCATCCTCATCTCTCCTGCTCAGCGCTTAAACTGAGAGTGTCCATCCGTTGTTGTTGATGCTGTTGTGTTGTTAAACTTGAAGCTGTTGTTCGTTGTTGGCTCAGAAAATAATGTAGTCAGTCATTCTGGAATAATTTCAAGTTAAACCATGTCATCACATGAATCACTTCACAAGACGACGACGACAACGACGACGGGGAAGACGACGAAGGAAAATACTTTATTATTATTATATTTTGAATTGTTTGTTGACTGACGCAAATAATTGTCTATACAGTTGTAGTAGAGCATGCTATATAAACACGCCACGGAGGAGACACCATCATAATAATAATGTATCCTGGCATAATGTGTGTAGTGTGTGTACCTAATAGGGAGAATGGGAATAAATCGGTTATATGTCAGCAAACTCAAGTATTCTATTTGTTGTGTAATATTAAAGGCACATTTTAAGTCAACACATCACCAGAGAAGAAGGTCTCCGTTGTGGAGACGAAACACTTTTAGCATGGCAATAATAAATATACTTACTGCACGGTACAATTGCATGTTTACAATGAGCATGAATATTCATGTAATAAAATGCCTCCTGTGAAAATGTCACCGTCATTCGTACTGATGATGATGGTTATCCTTCTTACTAATATCCTCAGAGGAGCAATTTAAGCCAGCAAAAATGGCGACGGGTCCTGATGTACAAAACATTATTAACAACGTATGGATGGAAAAGTTGGCTTTTACACGTCCACACAGACGACATACATAGAGGTATCACCAGTCATTTTTATTTTGCTTGTGAGTTTTATTGCGACCCTCTCTCTCTTTCTCTCTCTCTCTCTTCCTCACGTCACCGACAAGAGAGAAAATCATCAGCATTTGGGGGAAAATAAATGGAGCTTCTAATGACCATCCGCTGATGTTGGCTTCAATTCTCTGGCTAACATTATTTTATGCTGGTAACTCTCTCACTGGAATATAAAGATATATTACTGCAGATGAACAGTCGGGAGTAGAATGAGGACTGCGAGACTTATAGAGTAACAATGGAAAGTTTTTAGATTTCCTTTTCTGATTTTTTGGCAGTAAGTGCTTCATTCAGCATGTGTGTAATCCTAGATTTTATATGGCAGGCGGAAATTACACCTTTTTTCTTTCATCTCGCATTTTGCCAAGTATTTCAGAAAAGTATACAATGTGTGCGTTGATAAAATTTTTATACCTTGAGAGAGGAAAAGAAGGGGTTTTATGATTTTATAACATAGACAAGCAGAGAGAGCACACATAATGTCCAGCATTTACAGCCGATATCCTTAGTGTATAATCGTGATAATACGCCTGCTTTTCACAACAACGACTAGTTGATCATTTTATTGGGCTCACTTTATATATATAAATTACTTGGCGTCATTGGCTGCCCTCTTGCTCTCCATGAAGTTTTACAACAACAACGTTATTATTATTATATAATGCAGCTCACAGTCATATACATTTTTTTACATTAATGAAATGATATTGTTGTTTTCACAATCAACAACAATCACAATCACCGTTTATTGCCGTTATTACCCTACATTATAGTTCCCTCTGTGTTTTTCGCACTTTGTCGGCAAACACTGATCTCCGGCCCTGTGTAGCTTTTGGCTGGCATTGCTAGCTTCTTCCTTACGGTTGTAAAATTTCGTCATATGATCATCGCCATCAACATGTCGTAAAGTGGATGGTGTTTTATGGAGGGATTTAATTTATCACTCTCTCGGCTAACATCTATAAACAGTTTTTGCTCTTTTTCTTACCGTCTCTCCGTCTCCCTCTCTCAGGAAAAAATACACTCATTGCCAAATGATGGTCGGTAAAGCTTATATTGGAGAGAATTGGGGAAAATAATGTGAAGAGTTTGTAATAATAACCGTAATAATAAGATTGACCAGAGACAGACGCAGTAAACTTCATCATAACGTGTTGTGACTGTGCTGTGCATAGTATATTAGATATGTACACAAATAATATGGACGGTGTAATAAATATAACAACTTCAAAATATTTTGACTTTGACAAAAACAAGTGGAGACAGGGACGACGAAGAAATTGAGATGTTGAGCTGCGAGGAGAGTGAAGCTCAATAAAGTCATCACACGAATTACCTTGGAGTGCATTCATTCACTTCACACAGCTATAATTTCCCAAATAAATCCTTTATTATCCCTCGCATCCAATCTACCAGTTTTACCGCTCGACAATGCCTCTGGAATCAATATGATGACTGGACTGTATAAAGACGAATGCACTGATAAGAAAGGTCCATTCTGCCAATGCGTGACTTTTTTTGGGTACGACCTACAAAGTACAGTGACAAAATCAACGGAAGTATTTAGGACACACGAGTATAACTGATTGTTTGTTATGGAATGAATGCGTTGGATTTGTTGTCGGATTGAGACACGCTACCCGACAAATTAACACTACACGACGGAACAAATAATACAAGTCAAAATGGACTTTCGATGCTCCGGCATTGAGACCATTTTATTAAAAGCAGGTGCCGCCGTTGGTGGGGAGGATGATAAAGGCAATGCCGATTATTCAATTCGGCGAAATACAAACAAGCAGCAGCAGAAGCCCAGATAAAGAGCAGAACAATTTTGCTTGACTTTGTTAACTTTATTGAAACACCTGTCGTCATATATTATACGACATGCATTTTCTGTGTTCATTGTACTTCAACAGTAGATCTTGTTCACATGTTGCCCTATTTCTGGATAATCTGAAACGCAGTAATCCTGCCATTCATGTCCACGTGAACAGTTCCAAATTATGTACGAGTATTATGTATGAGTTCATGATAATGATAATATCACATTGTATTGACGTTTATCACAACAGGTAGGTGTACCTGTGTGCATTGTACTACAGTAGTGACGCATTAAATCCTTTCTCGATAGAGTCAACTTTAGCTTTTTTTATTATTATTATGATTATAAATAATCAAATCAACACATTTCGTGTGGTTAATCTGACATGCCTTATTAAACAGAAAAATTTCAGCCTAACACACGGCACTGGTGTTAATGTTTACTAAATAAAGGAGCGGCGGCTCCCAACAAAGTGGCAAAAGAGTTGGTCAGCCGGTGTCGGCTCGGCACTACACACAGTAAGTACAAGCGACAGCATTATTTTTATAATATCTTCTTCATCTAACCGTCATTCTCTAAACTCGAAACAGTAAATCCTGCTGGTTTCTACTAAATACATACCGGATCTACTTCATCAAAGCTTATTGTTAGTACACCAAACTTACTAGTAATTCCTTTATATGAAGTTACACGACTTCAGTTTACGTAAAGCAGTTAATAATAACAACAGAGTGTCTATGAGATTGGATGTTACCCAGTAGCACTTAAGAGGAAGACTACCAACGTAGCAGTACGGTGTTTATCATCAAACCAACGGCGGAATTATTTTTTTAAGCAGAAAATTTCAACATACACGCACCCAACAGCCACGTCACGTAGGCATGCATCCTATACAGCACACAACGGCAACAGCAGCCCCGCAAAAAAAATGCACACAAAAATGATACGTTATCATTCCCGGATAATTTCAAACATCAAAAGAACGTCAGCAGAAATGCAAATGGTACACCTATCTTCATCATCCTTCACAATGTTCTCCCCACGCTCATCAGGGCTCATCGTCAAACAGATAATCGTCATAAAAAGATGAAAATCATATAAACGAATAAGTAAATGTAGCATTTTTTTATTTGAAAACATTTTTCTTGGGAAAAGTATATAATAATATTCGTTATTATCATGCGAATAATAAAATAATAATAGCGACAGTATAATCCTCTTGCATATCTCATACCTATTAATTGCGTGTATCATGCAAAGTCAAATGATACTGATAACGAGCCCAAAAGTTTAAGAAGGAGAAAAAGTAACAAATGTTCAACCTTTAACAAACCTTTTATACCCCCAATTAATAGAAACACACAACTATAACAGGCACATTGTGTGCTTACCTTTTCTACAAAATAAATAATAAATAATAACAACATATTTTAATGTGCATCATCTGCCTCCTGAATTATTATCATCATTCTTGGGGTATTAAATTATCAAGTGTACAGTTTCACTTTGACTGACTCCTTACAATTTTTTTAGTTGGCTCGTTGGCTGCTACCAACACCACTACCTTGTTTGATAATGCTCAACATCATCATCATACCCATCAACAATCGTAAAATATGTGCGTTAACGAGTAAAATAATCAAAAAAATATTCCGATGATAAGCATGCACATGTGTGTGTGCTTTGTTATCTGTACTGAAAAATTAGAAAAAATCGCATCGCATGCAAATAAATGTGTAGTACGTGATGATGACGATTATTCATTGTAAAAATGCTTTTGTAAATTGATATGATGATAGATGGTAAACTTGAATTAAAACTTGGGTTGGATTGTTATTACCACCGCTATTACACGTACACGAATTGTTACGCTGCGATTTGGCATGAAATGCAAAAAAAAATTTTTTTACTAGAGTTAGTACATGCGATGGGGATGCCACATCTAAAAGGTAGCTTTTAGTAAATACCGACCGACAGAGACACAACCTAACGCGCAGATTATGAGAAAAACGTAAGGCGAAGCAGCGTATAATAATACGCGTTATATTGTATCTTCAACGGTTATCATTTTTGAAGGAGTGATATTATATGGATGAGAACACTGTTCGAGGGTATATAAAAGTATATTGATGATTAGATGACGATGTTGGTGCAGTGGTGGTGGAGATACAAAGGGAAATATTATGCAGGATAAGAGGCGAAATTGAATGAACTGAAATTAATCAAGTTAACCTTGTAATTAAAGTTGATACCTTAATCACCATCAAAGAGATTAGAAGAGACGAAGAAGGAGAAATAGAGATACATACAAGTTAAGGGGAATGACTAATTAAAGGTTAAAGGCATCAAAAAAGTAAAAAATGACAAGTTGGAAAATAGTATATTATTATCACCATCGCCAGCATATCATATAATTTTTTATTGTGTACTTGCATGCATAAACAATTTAAACATTCCTTTTCTACGGTGTGTGTGTTAGTACAGTTTTTGGTACACACGTAAATAATGCATAGTAAACAGACAGCTGAATTATTAGGGGGAATAATGGGAAACTGTTTGCGTAGGTAAATTTTTAAGAAGGAAGAAGACGAAAGATTTTCGTGATTACTACTCAACTATATAGTAGCACTACTAGCACTGCTGCTGTTGCTGCGGCTGATATTTCTATATAATGCAGTCAAAAATGGTTGTACTAATAATTGTGTAAAATCAAAGGGGTAAAAAAGAAGTGGTGGGTTGTTAAAGTTCAGCCTTTTCCATGTAGCTATGTGGGCATGAATGCATGACGGGTGAAGAATTAGCTGTCTTAAATATCATGATCCTGATTCAGTTCTACTGGTAGCCAGCAGCAGCAGTCAAAAAAAAAAATGCTTTAGTGCAGGCAGAGAAGCATACGTAATAGCATTCAAAAAAGTGACAGCAATCGTCATCATCGTCCTCCTCCTCCTCACATCATCCGCACCCCTATATCATCATGATTATGAATGCTTAATTGATCTTGGTGTAAAACCTAGTAATTAACACCATGTCGTAAAATTATTATTATTTTTAACGTGCTGTTATTACTATTGTGTTTGTGTGTGTGTGATTGTATGTTTGATGTGTGTGCGTGTATTGTAAATAATATGTGGACGAACGAATTAAAATCAAACATCCTTGTTTTTAATTTCCACCTATCCGCATCAGCAGAGCAGAGCTAGAGCACCATCTGCTCGTTTCCTGCATTTGGAATGACTTTCAAGGATTTTTTTCATTGAATTGAAATTGAAACTACCTATTTATGCAGAATCCAGAGAGTTTTCATAAAAGGTTGCGGCAGAATTTTAACCCTTTTTTGTAGAAATGTATTTTTTC
>JAHZNB010004004.1:0-46411 GCA_027744295.1 Callyntrura guangdongensis
AATCTGATTTTTTAGTATTGGTTGAATATGACTGTGCATATTTTATGAAGGGCATTGCCGTACAGTACTAGTAGTACATGAAACTTAAATCCTTGGTAAAAATTACTAAAATTATTTTTGCAGAAGGATTTTTCCGGCATCATGTTCCGAATTAATATTATTTCATCAATGGGAAACTCAGGTTAAGTTAACACTAGACGATGCTCCCGTGTAAGAATCGCTTAATCTTTTTTTGTTTTATACAGAGATGACAGTTGATGATATAACAAGTTTATGACGTCTCAGGATCTTGCGGGGGATACATTTTCAAGCTCATAAATTTACCTCTACATCCGAGTTATTAAAATATAAACCGGTTTAATCGTAATTGTTTGGAAGCTTAAAAATAAAAATCAGCAATAAGCCGCTTAATCCCAGTGGTTGTAGCAGTTGTACCTAAAATTGCCCTATAAAATCCAGAATTTCTTGGAGCCTGGTTTTTTTTTTTGAAAAACACCGCAAGTATCCGTGACCAAAATAAGAGCACAATAATACCATGTACTTCACCAAATAATACCAGACACCACATCAATAGCTTTCTTGAATTTTTTGGATGAAAATTTGAAAAACGAAAAACGAACGAAGACGAACGAACGAAACGAACTACCAGAACAAAAACATTCGAATCAGCTCGAACATGATTTAAGTTAAGTTTTAATGCATCACATTGTTTAGACGCGTCCTTTCTACTCTGCACTTACTTAGGCCGCCACCAGGTAGAAACGACAAACGCGACTGGAAAAATATTATGAAAAATGTAATGGAAATATACGCATGTACGAGTGACAAGGGTTTATAATTAGTTTAGTCTAAGCTGTTTAGAGAGACAGAATATTGGGTGGGACAGATGTGAAGATACTGTCAACTGTTTATTATGTAGAAATCCAACAAACGGTAACGGCAAGGATATACTATTAAATTATATTTCATCCAAAGTAACGGTGTTATTGAAAAAGAAATGAATGAGGATGAAGTGGACAATACTATACTTGTTCCTTGCCTACTTCTTAATTTAGTATGTAATACGGGGCTGGGGCAACGTGCAACTGTCCAAATCATATGCACCGAACCAAACTTTGAAGTAAGGTACTAAAACGATGCACTGTTTTGTTTTTCTACAATCGCAATCGTCACAATCAAAATCACATCAAATCAACAATGTTTGCTACAAAAGTTGATTTTTATGCAATTGCTGTGACTGTTATGCTTTGCTTTTCCTAGTTTTGTTGCTACTATCCAAAGGTTTACTTTGTGGAAAAATCGTTTTAATTGTTCACCTATAGCCTATAGTACAAATCTTAGAACTCGTGACTTGACTTTACCTAATTGGTGCGGTGGTAGTAATTTGAAGAAGGATAATAATAAAGCCTCATTGCTGTGTTATTGGTGCTTACGGCTCATAGATTTCCAAGTTGGAAATGGCTGGCAGACTGAACAGAAAACGGAAACTTTTGGATAACGAGGAGGCAGATGACTATAGTGGAGGCATTCAGAATGAGATTTCAAAATTTGGGCAGCACAGTACATCAGGGAGACAACATACGATTGACTCTGACGATGATGAGGAGGACGATGATGACTACAATAAGAGGAAACATAATGTTTTGGACGACGAAGAAATTGAAGGTAACTTATTTACAATTAGCATTAACAATTGTTGTAGTTGTAGTCATTAATTAGGTACTTGATATTCTTGATTTTATGTATAACGATACGGAATTTTGTTCTGTTTCACAGGTCAGGAAGATGGAACACTCGACTTTGACGGAGAAACCAAGATAACTCCATTCAACATGAAAGATGAATTAGAAGAAGGATACTTTGATGGTAATGGAATGTACATTTGGAATAAACGCGACGCCTCAGAAGTTAAAGACAGTTGGCTAGATTCCATTGATTGGATGAAAGTTAAACAGAAAAAAGGTGATAAATCTGGAAAGAAGGACGACCAAGGATCGTCGAAGGACATGGAATTGGAGGATGAAGATGAGAAAACGGACGATGTGGATGTTTTGTCGTTTTACAAACAAATGTTAGAGTTGTTGAAACCTCGAGAAACTGTTTTGAAAGCTATAAAGCGTCTGGGAGGACAAGCTGGAAAAGCAATGTCGGCTTCCGAGAGATTAAAGCAGAAAAAGCAGGCTGCAAAATTAGCAGCAACTAATAATGGCAACGAAGGCTCATCTACGGAAATTCCATCAGCCTCCACCTCACAGCAACAGGCAAGGGATGATGTCACAAAGCTTACCGAACTTGCTGACACCATTCTATCAGCAACAGGAAATATGGACGTTTATCAGGAGACCTATGAAAGTGTTGCTTTCAAAATCAAACGAGAGGAGTCCAAGACGATAAAAACGAGTGTAAATGAAGATGATGATATGTTTGGCGATAGTTTCGAAGCAAAAAAAGATGAAGGATCGAGTGGGGCAAGTGATTCCATCAACACTGGTTCAATAACTGATGCCAGCGACGAAGTTAAATGGGAATTTAAATGGGAGGATAAAGACGATGCTCCCGTTTATGGACCGCATACGTCCGCTGAAATGCATGCATGGGTGAGTGAAGGTTATTTTAAGGACGGAGTATTTGTTCGAAAAGTTAAACAAGATGGACGTTTTTATTCTTCCAAAAGGATTGATTTTGAACTGTATTGCTGAGCATCTTGCATTTAGGTATATTTTACTTGTACGTACCAGTTTATTTTATTGCAATATATCCTGTAACATGGCATAATATTTAAATTATGTAAACTCTTAAAACGATATTTAAAATATATACATAATCTTAACTAAAATAAACAATTTATCTCCCTACATTTGATTCGACATACAGAGTAGAACTTCCACCGCACATAAGATCTGAGATAATTATGTTATCTTTTTGATCTGAGAGAACCGACGTTAATGGAGGGGAAACTGCTACAGAGTTGCAGTTAGTATGACCTTGTATCATAATTTCGGAATACTGTGGCTCTAGATCAAACAGACCATCACCACTAGGTCCGTAAAACTTGAATGAACCTTCAGTTGGGGAATTGTCATCTAGAACAGAATCATTGCATTCTTCATTCTCATCATCATCATACTTTGTAAGACTCGGTGGAGAGGAGTCAATACTGGTTTGATCGGTTTCCCTTCTCTTGATGGCTGGCTTGGTTGGCGTCACAAAGTACTTTATATTCAACCCATCCTCTGGTATATTACAATCTTTATGGTGATCATCCGACCAGTTTTTCACCTCCAAGGAATAGTAGTATACGACCCATAAACCATAAAGCTCCATTACAACACTAACGGTTAGAAGGCACCATCCTGGCCATGTAAAATGGACTGATTCAGACAACGCCAGCAACAGATACATGAGGATGACAAAAGTTTCAACGAAACACCATACTCGACAAAGGACATATTTTCTCTAAAAAAAATAACGTTTTGTAAGTGGCAAGTTTATCACAAGAAATTACAAATGTGACCGATTTGTCAAATTACCCGTTTGAAAGCGTACAGAAGAAAAATTGCCATCATCCATGCCAAACTAGTAACTTTATCAACACAAAACTACTTTAAAAACTTGTTGTATACATGTATGAATGTAGTTGGAGATTTACGAGTGTTACCTGCAATGAATAGCCAACGGTTAGTCGGTTCAGTATATTTTTTAATCCCGCCAGAGTTTTTAATGGTAAAAACGATACCATTAAGCGTGCACAAAAAGAGATTTGAGTAGACAAATATATGCGATCTTTTTCTGGTGTCTTTGAACACTGCTCGGAATGCTGAGAGACATGATGTTTTACAGGTTGTAACTGAGCTCAAGCAGCAGTCTATAAATTTCACTAATTCAAATCTCAAGCAGTTCATAATAACACCGACAATACTGCCATTTTCACAAGAAATTCAAAGAAATTCGCAGCAGTTCTGGAGACTTGTACTTTTTTTGTACTAGACGCTGGGTTTGGTTTGGCTTTTGAACGATAAACAATATTTGTGAAAAATACAGGAAAGAGACAACCACACACATACACACTCGGGCAACATTACATGAAAACAATGCTAAAAATTATTAGACTCTGCTACTACGTTGCTATATGCTAATACTATATTTTTTCCTGAATACTATTGTGGTTTCAGTGGTTTTGCGTTCACTGCTACTATTGTTGTTGGTGGTGTTCATTATAACACTGATTTCATCTCATACAATTTATTAGCGTTGCGCTATTCTTGACAAAGATGAAGGCAATATAATAATGAAATATGTGACATAATAGGATATGTGTTTGTTATTAGTCTTCTGCTATCTTCCAAACGCAACTCCCACGCAAATATAAATTAATGAATTTTTGGTTATTAGGAAAGAGTAAGCTGCAGTGGGTATATCTTTCTTCTGTTGTTAACCACAAACAACCGGCCACAATAAAGATAACCTTGTCCAGTTCAGCAAACTGGTCCTATACATGTGCGCATAGTAAACATCTTTTGTTTTCTGGCAAGTTGGCTACTGTTGATACAAAATATTGTATTGATATGACACGTTATGATTCCATGAACTAAATGACAACACTGACATACATGGTTCATGGTTTCTGCGACTTTTGCCAAATAGTTACTATTTGTTCATTATGCAATATGGTTGGCTTTAATGAACATATGAAACGTGTACATACATTCCTCAAAAGTGAGTAGTTTCGTTCGGTAGACTGTTTTCCAAGTACTTACTTTTTATTTCCTTTTTACTACCTCCATATCCATTTGAGAAAAAAACTATTATTCATTACAATTGTGCAAGGCTAGCGTGCTTCTGTTATTTTTATGCTGCATTTTGATTCTGATGAAATACGAATAAAACGATAATACGTTCGGCGAGGGCGTACTTTTGTTTCATTAATATTTTTTTCTTCTACATCTACCACTCCAAACTTTGAATCTGTTCATGGTGTATTTAAATGCATGCTTACAACATTCTAAGCATACTATTTAAATTAAAATATTAACCAGAATAATTGACCCACAATTTGTATAAAATAACTAGGTTGTTTTTAAAATCTGCATGATCAGTTACGAGATAGGTACAAATATACTTTTCTTTTTAATTTAACTGTCCCTCATCAATATTTCACAGGAGTTTAGGTACCTACTTACTTTAAGGTCGGTTTTTTATAAAATGCAGAAAAAAATATTCTAACAAATATTTTTTATACCTAGTCACAGAATATTCATTTTCAGGACATGTGATTAAGTCTGTTATATAAAATAAAGCGAATACACATTTAAAATGTTTCAAATAGCTGATCAACGGCTTAGCGTTTCACTTGGCGAACTACAAAAATTAGTTTGATTGTCAATAAATAACATCTATTATAAAATCGCTTTTTGGGCACATGCATTTACGCTTGCTATTTTGACATTTACTAACGGGGATTTTTTATTTTGTTCTGGGAGTAAAAGTGGTAGAAAACTATTGAAGGACTTAATCTACAGGAGACTGTATTGAAGACGCTGGAGTACTTGAAGGAGCTGTTGATGTTGTTGATGCCAAGGGGTTGTTGCACCTCTGTAGAAGAAGCGAGAAACATCGATCACATACTCGAACAGGTTTGGCATGAGACGGAAGTTCCATTGCGTTGTCTGAACACCGTTGGCAAAATACATCTCCACAGTTTCGGCAGTGATGCTACATAAAGATTTAAATTGCACCACATTACGTTTTTACCGGTTTGGAACGACGACAGAACAATTAAAATGTAATAAGTCTTACTTTGCGCCGCGTAAGTGTAAATTCTTGTGTACACTCTTTACATTGCGTAGCTGTTTTGGAATCCTTCCATACGTAGCTGTTTACTGTAGCGCTGACCTCCCGAAGCCCATCCTCTCGTAAAACTTTCTCCCGATACTTGGCACCCATTTCCGCAAGCGCTTCCTCTTGCTCACGGCACATCCTATGAAGATTTTGATTTTCCAGTTTTGATGTTTCCAGATCCTACAATCAAAAGGTTTTGTTATAAGCTATTCATTTAGAATATCTGATTGATTACGTAGGACTCTGGACGCGATGTCCCGTGGAGTATTAACAACCTACATTTCTAAGAAGTTGAAGCTTTTGAATTTCCATATTTAATTTGCAAATTTCTTCCTTATCCTTCACATCTGAGTCCTGAAGGGACTGTCGCCATTCTCGCTCTATTCTCAGATCCCCCTCTAATGTCGACACTTTGAGTTCCTTGTCAGCAATTTGCTTTCCCAGATTCCTCATTGTTTCATGGGCTCCCTTTAACTCATTTGCACCAACTTTTATTCTTTTTTGAGCATGGAAAATGCAGGTTTTTGGTGACGACATGATTGAAGATGAAGATAACATAAAAAATAAAACAAATGAACAATTAAATTAATTTTGACGGTGACGTGAATGTTATATGAATAAAATATGCAGATACAGCAAACTAGAGTGATAAAGCGAAAATAAACCCTTAGAAGAGAGGCAGAAGTATACCTACAAGATGCAGATTGCATAGGCAGTTGGAGGCAAATTTATTTTTTTTAAACGTTTTATTTGGTATTTTTTGAAGCAAATTATCAGTTCATCGTTAGATGTTTTCTCACATCAACAAGTTTAATTTTTACTCAAAAGAGTTACAAGCGGTATTTGTCAGCACATCAATGAGGGTCAATTATTACATAGAGAGGATTCCAGAATATTCTTTTAATTTTATTCTAAAGGTAATTAAACGTACAACAGGATATTATCTTTTGTAACGCATTTGCTTGATTATATGTGATACAACATTTTGTAACATTTTTACTTTTTCTACCAATACAACACGACAATATGTTTTAGCAAATAATTGGCAACTTTTCTTTTATTTTCTCTCTCAAAAAGTAGTTAGTTCACCATGAAATTGCTTCATTGTTTAGCACATTTACAACGGACGTTAATTAATAAATTACTTTGTAATAATTGTCAAAAACTATTGTTTCCACATGTGTCGACGATTTTTGCAATGTACATCGCGTGGTAAATGTTATTCAAAGGTACGACCTGGGTTCTAAAGTAAATTTTGGTAAACTAAAAGATTGACACAGTACGAAGTGATATCGAAGTGAAAATTAGTAATATTTTAGAGTTAACTGATTATCTAGAGTCTGTTCAGTAAGTACATTCATAATACTTTGTCCATCCTTCGTTACGGCAGGCCTGTCAATTTGTCATCTCAAAAATAACTTGTCAACTACTGTGATGAAAAATATTAGATTCATCCTGATTATGATAAATGTAAAGTTCAACAATTTTTCAATTTCAGTCATATCGTTTTACTTTCTTTTGTTAAAATCGCACCCAAAATAAGTAATGGATTGTTACATTGAATTACATTTTACGAAAAATACTTTTCTAAAGTTGAACAACCCTTTATTTCTTTATGTTTTAAAAGGCATGCCTATTGTATTTGCCAGTGACCAGCGCCAAATCAAATTGGAAATGGTGGTATTAATATCTGCTATGTAACATTTGAGGGAGGCCCATCAAGCAGTTTGGGTGAAAGTTTTAAAGAGACAGTAGATAGAGAGCAACAGATTAAAATAGAAGACAGAATGTTTTACATGCTACAAGCTATAAATTTTAATACGACTAGAAAGTAATATTGAGATCATAATTAATTTGTCGTTATTATTAGCACACGTAAATTAACACACATTATTGAGTAAGGTATTTTTAGAAACCTACTTTTCCTCAAGTTTGTTAATTGTGTCATCCAACAAGGCAATCTTTTCCTCCAGCTTCGTCACCAGATCACTTTTAAATTTCAACGATTTTTCACACTCCTACGAAATATTGTTTAAAAAATCCAAAGACAATAATAATTAAAATTAAATTAAAAATAAAATATCTTGAAATTATATTATAGCCTTAGTTTGAATGTTTTACTAGGTTCAATTTTAACCGATCAAAATTTTTTATTTTCATTAAACATTTCCTATTAACCACTGTATTTGTTTGTCATCAGTAAACTCTATTGATTTATTTTATGCAAATAATTTTTTAATCTTCTGCGTTCCCCAATTTCTCTGGTGTTTCTTCCTGAAGCCTTTGTTGCTTTTGTTTCTGAATCTCCTCAAAACTTGGAATCGGCTTGATTCTTGACTTTCCCGGGTTGCCACCAGGGGAAGGAAATTGACCATGACCCGTAGGGGTGGGAGTAAACGGCGACTTCTTTGAAGGTCTCATCTGGTGCAAACTACTGTTGTGACCAATTGGGATGGGAGAATCAAAATTTTGGGGACGAGCTACCGAAATACCACCCGAAAAGCCGTAGGGAAAACCAGAGGAAGATGACCCAACACCAGTGCAGGGTGAGGGTAAATCAAAAGTTTTAGCTGCTTCGAGATTCTGTAGTAAAGTAGCAATCTGTGTCGTCTTCAGTTGGAGACGGTCAATAAGCCTGCCCTTATCACGAAGCTCCTCCTCGCACTCCTTTTCACGTTTAGATAGCGGCAGTTGAATTATCAAAATTAGTTATAAATTTTTTGTCAAATGTCATCTTACTTACCACCCGCCACCCATTGGCGAAAAAATCGTAAAATTCATTAATCTTTACATTTTGAATCGAACCAGAGTATCGAGCAAATATGATGCGAGAGAACTTTAATTGCGTTAGGTATTGAGTATTCTGATCTCAAATATAATGATTGGAAAATGCATAGTATCAAAAATGCGCTTTACCTGTAATTTCCGATACATTTCCAAGTTAATCATTTTTATGTCATCCAACTGACTTCTCAACGAAATGATTGTATCCTGTTTTTCATGAACATCCTTTTCCAGTAGTTTCATGGCCACCTCCATTTCCTCTCGTTGTCGTTTAGTCGCCTGCAATTCTCCTTCTAGTTGCTCTTTAAGTGTTCTTTCCTCGTGAAGTTTCTTGCTCAATTCCTGAACAGATAAGCCATTGCTACCCACAGTACTACTAATATTGTCAGATTCCACAGCTGCCTGAGCTGCATCTACCTCCGTGTCTGAACTGCAATAATGCCGTTGCGAAGAAGATTCTTGCCTATCCAACCCTGCTATTGTTAAACTTTCCAGTTTCTGCTGCTCCAGTTTCTGCTTTAGTTGTCTGTTTTCATCTTGCATAGCCAAAATGGTGTTTTTCGATATCGCCAAGTCTTCCTTCATCAAAGCATTGGTTGTATTCAAATTTTCTACGCGTGTTTGAAGGTTGGCCACATTGGAACTGTATGTAACGAACATAGGAAAGATTTTGCTTTACATTTTTTGTTTGGGACATCTATCAAGAAGGATATTATTTTAAGGGAATCGTGGTGCTCATACTTCAAAACCCGATTCAATTCCTCCAAGTACGTTTTTTGTTCTAAAACGGAATCAAATTTGTTGGTCTGCTCCTCATCATCATCCGGACTCTCACTGGACCTACTGGATCTCAGGTACAGTGAAAAGTCAATAACTCCCTGCTGGCTGTCCAGATCCTCCTCCTTTAAGCAAAAGTTGCAGTCTATAACGTTAAGACCCACGAGAAGACCGCCCAGCACCGGTGCCTCGTCACTCATCATCAGAGCAAAAGGTTCGTAAAATTCGTGAAGCATTTCGTCTCGTCTGTCCACGAGTACTTTAAAATAGTCTGCCAATTTCTTTTGCATTAAGGCCAGTCTGAGCCATGCCCTTGCTCTACCTAGATGAGTGCTCACCGTGGGCAAATCTCGAATTGAAGCTGTAATATCCTGGGCATCAGCAGTGCATCGTTCCAATAATTGCAGTAAATCCCAGAGCTCTTTCTTTGGCCCCAGAAGACCTTTCTTTGGCTTTAGACCATGACGCATGGCATGTTCCAAAACAATAAAAAAATGCTGTAGTGGGGGGTGGTCTGACTCGAGGGAGCGAGCATGACGTATTGACCACTCAATGAGTTCCTTTATGACCAACTTTGTGATGTTGAGAAGATTTGACCTTTCCACGGACGAGGGATCTCGATCTAAAATAAATAGGGAAAGTGGACCTAATTGATACTGTTCTTGCATATTAAGAAATAAAATGCTTAAATCCTTTTAAGATTGCCGTGGACCCTAATTATGAAATGCTATATTTTGTGGGAACCATAAAAAGGAACGAATTCTGGTGATGGTGGTAGCGTTTCATAGTACGACGGCGGACGCTGCATCGGCACCTCAACGTCGTCCAGTTGTCTCAAGCACAACCAGTCTCCATCCACACTGACCCTAAAGTTACACAAGTAAATTGTGTCTTGTGCGCTGTTGTAGCTTTTATGGGTGAATGGTCCGCCACTGGAGCCATTCTCTCCATCCCCAATAATGTCATCAGCCGGGGTAACGTCAAAATTCGGACACAAATCTCGTCTGTCGACAGATGGAAAGCAAGATGTCGAAGTGCCAGTGCCACTACCACTTTCCGATCCCACCGTCGATGAGGAAGAAACTACAGCCACTGTCGAAGATCCTACAGTCGTAGTAACGGTTCCGCCCCCAGAATTATGAAGGGAAACAGCGGAACTGGAAGAATCACCCACACTTCCATTATTTTCAGTTTGTTTTGTCATTTTTCTTCCCTTGTCTGATATCGTTTTTATTTCTCACATTGCACCTATTCCCTCCTCCTCGTAAAATGACTTGTAGTTTAAATTAATTTCAACTAAATTTTATGTTTCCGTTTCAGCTTTCAGCAGTCGCGATTGCTATACTGTAGAGAAACAGATTAGTAATACTGTTCAAGTTGAGGCGCAAGCAAAACGATCGATCACAAATTGTGATTTCTGTGCTGCTGTGGTTTGCTCAAGTTGAAAATGGTACTGCGTTGTTTTGCGTTACTTTTACTGCTCTGGGGATGGAAAGTTTAGTGAGTGTAGGAGAGAGAGAGAGCAGCAGATATCGAGAAACGAAACGAAATCTCTTGTTCTGACGAGAAACTTTCTCCTTGTTCAGTAGAATAACACTGAGAAGATATACGCAAGCATAAAATAAATCAAGATACAATTGCAGGGGTGGTTTTCCCCTTCCTTTTCTTCAACCGCAATCATTCCTACATGCATTTCTGCTTTCCCTTTTTCCGTGTGAACGTGTAACCGAAACTTTCCGGTGGAGCTACCACTACCCTACCACCATCACCGCTATAGATTCGTACCCCCACATTCGTTCGTACTACTACTAAAGATGGAAATCATTATACATCTCACAAGGAAACACAGGGCTTTTGTACGACTTTACTGTTAAGTATGTTTGTAGCTTGACTTGATGAAAACGGTAGTATACTTGTATCAATTTTGAATGCTCCTTTTATTTTGGTTACCACTAATGCTAAGCAATGCAACTCACACCGTCAATCGATATTTCCGTTCCATGCGTTACGGTAATCCTGAAAACAATGGTGGTGGAAGTTATGTAGCATGTACACATAGAGTCAATACCAACAAAGTCTAAAGCAGAGAAGCATCTCAAGATGATTTTGACTGATGGCAATTCAAGGCAATCATCTGACTACGCAAGAGTCCCTTATGATTCAAGTAAATGGGCCAGTGCGTATGTACCTACCTGGCAGATACAACGGCGGCTGTACGTTAAGATTAATAAAACTGGAAAGAAATATAAAAAAACTTGTCTACTCACAGCATCTTCCATAAATTGAATAGGACTTGTCCATGGACGAATACGCTGACGAGGAAGATTGTGAATTATGATGGTAGTTAATGCGAGAGATAAGCCATGAGGAAGACTCATTCCAGAAGCGTTTTCCTGATGAGGCAAAGCCTGACGGACTAAAGGTGGAATCAGATGCAGAGGAAGAGAGCACTGGCGGAGGATCTGACTGTTCTGAAAAAAGTGAGGTGGGAGTAGCAGGTTCTGTTGTTGTGGTCGAGTAACTCCCACCTCTTCCTCCGCCATCACCGCCCCCTCCAAAAAAAGGATAGTGGCCGGTTCCACCGCTGGTAAACTGAATGGGGGGAGGACGTTCTGAACGAATTGGACTTGATCCCTGAGTTGGCGTCCCCGTTGGTGAGGATTTTATTGGAGACTTGTCGTTGTCGGTAGTGATGACGCCCGGGTCTGCTGACGCAACCGGGGCTAGCAGTTGCTCATTAATAATGTCGTGGGTCACTGCATCACTTTGGACGGCTGAGGGGTATAAATCTGTCTGACTGTCAGGCCCTTGTTGTAAACTCATTTTACAAAGTTGAAAGTTATTACAATAAACAGGCCAACACTTTCACTAAATTATTCTCACTATAAATTTATTGTAATGTACACGACTGACTATAGTTTCTTTAGTTCAATGTAAAATGACAAAATAATAATTATTATTTATTGTCTTCTAATTGACTTCACGCAATTAATTTCTAATTTGTACTATGCCTTTCAACACAAATCGTAAAAATTCAGACGTGGTAATTCATAGTTGAACTGTATAAAAATATTAATACTGATAAAATTGACGACGACGTATAAAATTTGTGGAAGTGATGATATGCTCATAACCAAAAACCAATTTTACTCTATAAGCTGAGTTACAAATTGAGTAACTAATTGCAAGGGTATTTGCAAGTATCACATCGTAATTGAGAAGTTATCTAAACAAAAGTTTATAAAAAATACACCACACTTAATTTTTTAATTAAAATACAAAATTTTAAAATACTTGCAATGCAGATTAAAGTCAAAGAAAGTTGTTTTTATTGAGCAAATTGAAATTTAACTGATTCCTTGTTCCCCAACATTCAAATACCAATTTTCACACACACCTTAAATTTAACCACTCAGTCAGCCGCTTTCAATTTTTTGTGCAGTTGTCATAATTCATAATCAGTAAAGCAGTGTTTAACATTGAGCAAAACCTTTTAGCACACACGTTCTTTTGAGTAATCACAAATCAGTAAACTTTCATTTTTCTCCTATTTGCACATCATGTTTAACTGTCTTTTGCCCATCTAGAATAATGCTCTTGTATTGTGTTAATTGAGTGTAAACAAATACTGAGAATGAAAAATTACAGTCAGTGTGTTTGGGTTGATTAAACTTTATCTTGTGCATTTATTCATGTTCGGCCGTTGTCACCTCTCACCACACACAACAGCTCTTTTTGGTGAATTTATGGAGAACGACACATCAATTGACATGATGATGTGATGTGATATGATGATGACATTGGACTGGTACAAAAATAATGAAAACATTCCTCTATGAAACAAACAACACACGGTCGCATTACTACAGATGACCAGAAAGAGAGAAACTCAAATGAATAACAACAACAGCAAAAGCAGCAATGGTATAAGGTGAAGAGCTCTTTTTATGACCACGCAAGTGAATCTGGTTCAGTTTAGTATTAGTGCATTCCTACTTTTCATTATTCAGCCTCTTTTCTGGCATAGTAAACGAGAGTGCAACAACCACACAGCAGAAGTAAGAAAAACATAATAACACGAGAGTTGTCGTTTGTCGTGGATGGAATATAGGTCTTTCACTTACCCATCTTACATCTTATGAGCTACTATATGTACTGTGCATTACCGTTTGCAATTTTTGCGAGAAACTTTTTGTCGCACAAGTGCGAGCAAGTGTTGTATCATGTCATGCTTGAATGCAAATAAAATAATCACGTTGGCAAGCAGAATGCCCGTTTTTGCTGACAAGGCAAATTGAACGAGCGTTCACTACGTTATAGATGTGATAATACCAAATAGCTGTACTATACTTTGTGTACTTCATCTTCAACTAGACCAGACTTCAACAAAGGCGAGGAATTATCAAATTAGGCATTCCTTTTCTAGCTTCTTTACTGTCTGATGATGTACCTGGTCAGTGAGATGTAATAAGTGTACAGATAAAAGATAATTGTGTCTGGTTTCTTAGGCGAGTACATGGTTTTCAAAGGCAGGAAAGAAAATTACTTTCACAATAAAGATGACAAGGATGTTTTTTTTTATAAAAATCGTTATAACCAAGTTAAAACATGGCAAAATAAAATTAAAATAAAACGGAATACATTTCTCATAGAGGTATGTAATAATACAAACATCATTTCTTGAAACGGGGGAATTAAGGAAACAACAGTAAAATTTGCAACCAGTGATCTTTCATTTAAATAACGTTACATTTCACTGTTTGCGACAACGCAACATTATACTGAAATACTATTTGTAAGTACCAAAATGAATGATCCTGATGATGATAATACTCAGACGTTCACCTCCTTCACGGAGGGGGAAGAGGAAGATGAAGATACAATAACGCCTCCATTGTCCGCGGCGTCGTCAGCATGGCATCTGGTGACATCCGTAAAAATAAACGACATGTTTCCAGTATCGAAATATCGTTCTTCCTTTACTGGCATGGAATTGGTGCACGCAAATGTCCCTGGTCCTCATGTTCACTGTTACTGGATCATTGCCCATAAACTAGAAGACGACCTGGGACTCCCCCACATTCTCCAGCATATGATTTGGCAAGGTGGTAGTAAGCACTATCCCTATGCCGGTCTCTTTCGCCACATTTCCAATCTTTGTTATTCCTCAGGCCCAAAATCATGGGCGGAACGGGATCACTCCTGCTACCACATAACCACAGCAGGAAAAGAAGGATTTGGGAAACTGATACCTGTGGTGTTTGATCATCTATTTATGCCCACGATCCAAGAGGCGTCGTTTCTGCATGAAATATACAACGTGGATGGGTTTGGCAAAGAGAATGGAGCATGTCTAAAAGATGTTCTCCATTTAGAACAAAATCCTCATGAAATTTCTACATTAGAGCTGATTCGTACAGTCTTTGGAGAAAACTCCAGTTACAAATACAGTATTTATGGAACGACTGAAACGATAAGAAATCTTGAAACGAGCATGATTGACCAACTACAAAAATTTCACGAGAAATTTTATCATTTGACCAACTGTTGCATGGTTGTTTGTGGAGATATAGAAAAGGAGGAGCTTTTCTCTCATTTAAATCCAATCCTGTCTGGTCCCTTGAAGGAAAAAACGGTCGATGACTGGATAAAACCCTGGCAGAATGAACCCATCGTGCAGATGGATAACGCTCTCATGAGTCGAGTCCCGTATCCAACTTCCTTGCACGTCGAAAGTCAAAGAACAGCAGCGGTGGTAAAAGTTGGCATTTTAGGGCCTCCCTCCTCTGAAAAATTGAATCGGTGCGTGGCAATGCGACTTGTTCTTGAATACTTGATATCCGGCCCTTTAGCAGAGTCATTTACTCGGAGGAAGCAACGGACTTCTGTGATCAGCCTATCTGCGCCAGACGGTATGAAACATTTGGCAACAACCCTGACAGTTACAGAGTACGAACTAAAGCAAACTCTGTTCTCAGTGGAATGTCATAACGTACCACAGGAAATGATTTCGTCCGTTCCTCACATCCTTCGGAGAACATTACAAATGCAAATTGATGACGACGAATTCGACTATGAGAGGATGCGTCAAGTTGTGGAACGTGTCTACCAAGACGAACTGACAAGCTTGGAAACGCGTATTGAAGAGAAAATAGTGCACGCCATCATACCCGACTTTCTTTACCTGGACCACGACTCAGGTTTAATGTTTGATCGGAGAGTGAACCACGCTTACACAGTCCATCATTTCCTAACACAAACAATTGACTTTTGGAAGCTCGTTATTCAAGGGATATTAGAAAGTGATTGGACCACAGTTGGAACTGTTCCCAGTTATCAACTTCAAGTTCAGCTTAAAGAAGAAGGCGAAATACGAAGGGGACAAAGAATGACCCCTCAGAATATCAAAGAAACTAAAAGGCTCGCTCAGAGACACAAAGCTGCCAGCAGGTTGTACCAGAAACGACCTCCATTGGAACTACTGGATCACTTTCCACTGCCTTCAGTAAGCACCATCGGGTGCACGTACATTAAAAGAATGGATAACCCGAGGTGGGCACAGGACACGCTGTGCAATTTGTATGTCGATGACATCAACTCCAGTTACGTATTTCTTACCATCATAATGGACACTAGTGAGCTGACTTTGGAAGAAAAAAAATATTTGGTACTGTTTGCGGAAGGAATTCTAAACTCGCCCTTCCTGGATCCCTCTGACCGTTTCCATTCAGCCGAGGACATGAAAGTTATGATGAACCGGGACTGTTTACAGTATGAAACATTTTTTGGGCTGGAATGGTACGGGAAGCTGGAAGACAGAACAAAATTTTCCTGTGGCACGTTCCCACATTTGTTTTGTCTGAGATTTTTACTAGATGTAACGAAAGTTCGTGAGGGGTTTCAATGGGCCCAGCATTTGCTTTGGAATACCAAATGGCAGGCGGAAAAGCTTAGACAAACATGTCATCAACTTTTCAGAGAAGTTGATATGGAGTTGAGAGGATTGGGGTCAGTGATGACAAGGGCCTTGCTGACAGACTCCTTGTATTTGATGAACAGTGTGCCGAAATGCATAAGTCTGATAAGACAAAAAACTTTCCTCCGAAAAATCGGTGAGGATTTGCCAAAAAGTATGAGGAAAGTGTCTAAAATGCTAGAGGGGATTAGAATGACCATTTTACGACCAGAGAACTGTACCGTGCATGTGGCAGGAAGTTTGAAAAAAATGGAATTTAATTTGGCAACGGACCCCAATCAAACAAATACCACTGACGGAATCGCGCAGTTATTTCGAAAAACGTTTGACTACACAGGGTGGCACTGGGGTTACGATACACGTAGAATTTCTAATTTGCCGGATATGCACTGGATGCGGAGTGCGGAATGCATTGCAAAGTGTTCCAGAGAGCAAATTTTACGCATGACTTTAACGGAACAGCAGAAAGATCAAGAAATATCAGAGGAGAAGCTAAGTTGCTTGATTCAAGTGTCCCCTTGCATGCACTCGTGGCAGGACCCAGATTATCCCATTCTTTTGATTGCACTTCAGTATTTTATTCAACAGGATGGAGGTCCGATTCAAACCGATATTGTAGAAGCGGGGTTAGCAGAAGAAGTGGATTTAAGGGTGTCACCCTCCGAGGGCGTTGTGTATTTTGAAATGCGACACTGTCGAAATATTGCTTTGGCTTACAGCAAAGCATACGACATTATAGCAAATCACTGTAAAATGGAAGTGGACGAGGATCCGTCTGAATTACCAGAAAGTGAAAGTACAACTCGACTGGGAGGAGTGTGGGATGATTTGCTTTTGAGCTCAGCGAAAAGTTCCATAATATTTAGACTATCGCTAGAGGAAAGCACGCCACAATATGTGGCCATGCTAAGCTTGCTATCGTTTTACAAAGGTGTGTACGTGAGGGTTGAAATTTCACTGAAAATTTCATGATTTCTATTTCATTTACATTTCATGATTTACATTTCAAAATTTCTTTACAAAGGTGTTCCGCAACTAGGGACCTCAAGGAGATACCTCATGGAAAAAATTTCCGAGGCAACCTTGTCGCAAGTACAGCAAGTTACGGGAAAGTATCTTAGACCCTTATTTTTAGAGCCGTGCACTGCGGCAGCTTGTGTTCCAAAAGAGAATGCTATTCCGATTATCAAGGAACTTATGGAGTAAGCGAAAAGCAAACCAAATTAAAAAAATACTGATCAACATTAAAAAACGATAACTTATCCTTATTTGTTCGTAGACGCTGCGGCAAACGACTTACTCTGATACCTCCCGTTGAACAATCCGCATTGGCCAGCTACAATCAGTAGTTAATTATCAAAAAAATCCATATTCAACACAATAATGATATTGATTAAACTATGTACCCAATTACTTTACAGTTTACAAGTACAAAGATCAGTAAAGTGATTTCATTATAATAATATTTCAGTGAAGTTTACAAGTTTATTCAATTTTCATTTCTGCACATATCACCGTTGTTTACACACGAAAATTATTTAAAAATCAGTTTGCTTTTCATACTCATTTGCATATAAATATTTGAAGATGTATTGCACAATCACCTTGTATACCTTATCCACCATTCTCTGGCAATATCAATATCCGTTTTAGACATCTCCATTTTCTCGCTGTTTGATAATAATATTTTATACCTAATTTCTCATCTATCATCATCATCAGTGTTTTTAATACTAGTTAACAACGTTGTATTTTTTTATATAGCGCACAAATTTTATTCTTTTTGTTAAAACCAAATTAAACGCACACTCTATATAATATAATTATAAACTACTATTATTGGTTTGAAATCACTGATTTTATATTTATTTTTCTGTATCTAAACTGTAAATAAGCCGCATTTCGTTTTATTTTCAATACTCAACTAGTTACTGATGATTGATGATGTATATATTTCATGTTCTGCGTAGTATTACACACGCACAGCAAGGTCAATTTATTTTGTTAGATTTCCTTTGTGAAAACTCGTCCGTTAAATGTATGAACAATCTTTTTGTTTTTGTTATGAATCGTTATTTTACCTATTAGCATTTGCAACAATAATAGTGATAGTTATATTTTGTCACTTTATGAATAACAACTTTTTATAACATTTCTTCTGTTAAAATGAAGTTTTTATACTTTTTGTAGATGGCTGACAACAAACGTGTTTGATTTCACAGAACACTGTTAACAAATTTCTTGCTTTGATTTGTTTATTACAAGAACAACAATATATTTTTATATATTAACTAACTTTATTACTTACTTTTTAAATTATCAATTATGCTGCTACCAATTAATGCAATAATGTACCATTTTTGTATACTCTTGTTAATTCACGGGTTTTCAACTTACCCACGTCGTCGCCTATACTGCACCATTTTAATTTTTATTGTTAATTCAAAGTAATTTACGTTGAAAAATGCACTTAATCAACTGCTCCGTACATTCGATGAAAAGCCTGTTACATTCGCGATTGTTTTTTTTTCTCTGGATTCGGTTATCCTATCTGGGTGGATGATGCTAACTTTTCCTTGTGACATTTTTAGTGTTATTCTCGTCATTACTATTCCAATGATTGCATAAGGTCAGTTGATTAAGTGTTACTTGTTTTTATAAATTCCCTACTTATCCTTGCTTATCACATTATAAGGCATATTACAAATTATCTAATAATTAGAATATTAGCGTTACAAAAGCTTTATAATACCAACTTTATATTTTACGAGTCAAAAACTAAATTCCCGCAGATGTGAATGCCTTAATTTTCTATTTTTGCTAACCCAACGTGCGGCTTTCTATTCCAACAATTAAAAAGATTGCAGGGATTGTAGATAACACAAACACGTTCAGTTTTAGATCAATAGAAGATGTACATATATTTTTAAACGAACCAAGCGATCCCCTTCTTACGCAAGTTCCAAGTTGTAGTATTATAAAATGTGCAATAATATGTGTAGTAGTTGGTGATAAGCAAAAATAATTTTTTTGTGTTAATAACCTACAAGAATTCTGGTTAGATTATTTTTATGTTGTAGATTTAGTTTAGTTTATGAAGATATTTGTAACGAAGTTTGTTGATACAAGAATGCAAGCGTTGCTGTTGTTGTTGAATGATTGCGTTATTTCCTTAAAAATAGGTATAAACTTTTTACAGTTGACGAACTTTTTATTTTTCGCAAGTCTAAATTAATGAAATGGTTTTTAGAGGTAGCCAAGCGTGGAGTACGTTTTTACGAACGTGATACTTTCTGGTCTTGTACCATTTCTGAAACATAAAGTTTTCGAAAAATTAACTTTTCTTGTTTTCTTGACAGTGAAAGTCCGCTTTTTTAGAAAGAAAACGACAAATGATGAAAACTTACTCGTGATCCCACGGACAAACTTCCTTAGTAGCATCCATTCCGGTTTGGCCTTGCTGATTATTTTTATTGTCCGCTGCAGAATCTGGTGCAGCAATTGAAGTTGAGTTACTTGTACTTGGTTTATTATTACCCGACGAAGAAGCAGAAGAAGAACTACCCGACGGGATTGTAGCAAGAGGCTGGTGCTGCGGTTGATTGGGTGGTGACGACCCCAGTGATACGAGAGGAGCCAAAATTTTCTCTGGAGTTCCAACAACTACCGTCTGTTTATCTCCAACAACATTCTCTTTTAAAATGTTGGCGTTACTTTCTTCCCTACTGCATTCCCTATTCGCCGTACCGTTAGTTCCCTTTCCTTCACCACTAGACGGAGGAGCTCTTGACGACGATTGAATCGACAGGGACGGTGACGCGTGAATCACACTGTCCTTACTGAGGGAAGTGGTTGAAGAACTGACCTCGCCGGTGATACCCCCCGTAGTTCCACTTTCACTACTTATAGATGGTTGATGTTGTGGTGGAGCGGGTTTACTGTGTTGTTGATTGTCAATAAGTGCAGCGCTGGATGATGAGGATGGCGTAGGACTCACGTTTTGCTGTCGGGCTGGACTTGCTGCCGAAGAAACGGACCCTTGCTTTGAAAGCACAGACTCCTGTCTCGTCACCGTCACCCCTGACGAGGAGGGTGGGGAATGTGCAACAACTGCTACCGCTGTGGCAGATGTTGACGGTATCGGTTTGGGTGCGCTGGTGCCTGCTCCCTTAGATAAATCACTTACTACTGCGGCTGTAGTGGAAGCGGAGGACGTCGTTTGTTTTAAACTATCTGCCATCAACGCTGCTGCAGAGGTCGATGGTTTGTGAGTGGTATTAGTGGAAGTTACAGGAGCAGTTTGAGATGTTGCTGCTACCGACTGCGACTGGGAGGATCCGCCCTTATCTTTATCTGGAAGTTTTTCCATACTTTCCCAAGGGCAAACGTCGTCGAAACTTCCTTGAGACCTGGAGATTTCATTGTTATACAAGTTATCTCTCACATCACCTCGTGAAAAGGAAAAAAAGTTGACATACTGAGAAAAAGCCAAATATGCTTAGCAGCGATAAAACATAGCAAACAACATTTTGAAATGCACAGTGTACTCCAAACGGACATGGTACACAGTTCTACAAATTACCACAAACCAACAACTCGCACACAAAAAAATCCACAAGACGTCACACACGCAGTGAAAATACAAAACAGGATAGTAGTGGCAGTGGCAGTAATAACTGCTATACCTATATTTATGGATACGGATAAAACAAGTATTTACTTTACTCGCAATCAGTTAAAAGGTAAGAGTGATGTGGAGCCATATTATAGTTCACTTGTCCATTGTCAATAAAATACATTACTAAAAATCTATCTACCACGCCTACTCTATGACTCCACATACACAATATAACAAAGTCTGTTTCAACGATTGTCGAATTCAATTGTTGTCGAATCAGATTGGCTTCATGACCATTGTCACTTTTGTGTTAAAAATAGAACAGCACTAGTCTTAGCACTACGGAGCGGGAGCAAAAAGGCAAAGGTGGTCATTTGTACAAAAAAGTACACAGTTGGAACTGACAATAAAAGTAAATTAATAGCTAAATTACAATAATTGTTAATATAATATAACATCATGTAGATATCCACAAATAATGACACAAATACCAACGCACAAACATTGAAAGTGGTCAACAATTAAAACAAAAAAACACAAGTGCAGTTATATTACAATTACGTTTACTGGTACGGTCGAAATCGTTCCCGGTGTTTTCTCCGGGTATATAGTGTCCCTGGGTGTTAGATTCCCCGGGATTAATGCAAATTTCCCGGTGGATTCCCTGTGATAGTTTCCCTGGTAGGTGGTTTTCCCGAGAAAGTGATTTACTAATTTACATGAAAGTTAAGGATACGTAGTAAGCATGACAAACTGTGTAACTGAAAGAAGTAAACCTAACATGATATAATGTGAAAACTCTTGCTTTTATTTGCTTTTGTATGCAAGTAATATTAAACAGTAAAATTGGTTGGATGAAAATAAAAAGAGCAAAGTAAGTCCTCCTGCATACCAAATTCCTTAGTAAAACTGTTATAACCGTGTTACGGATGACCTAGCTAAGACTAACTACGTAGTGGAGGGTTATCATTGGTGCTTTCACGATGTTCTTGGTGCATCGAGTATGTCGAAATTTATGGATGCCATGAAACATCAATAATCTCTAACGGAAATGCGAAAGGATAAACTACAGAGACTCGAGGAAAAAAATTCCGGGATCTGGATGATAGAATTTTTGTTAATTGTAGAAGATTTTGAAAATCGACTGATTTTAGCAGATTTGACCGGAATTGCCCACAATTTATCTTTAAACGTTTAAATTAGTGGGATTGGTTTACCATTGCTTTGAACATGCAAATATTTTCAATATGCAAATTATTTGCATATTTGTGTTTTCATAATATTTGCCAGAGTCAAAATATGTATAATTTATTGTTATACAACGCAAAAAAGTACATATTCAACCGTTATATGCAGAATTGATAGAGTTTTGACCTTGTACCAAAGAAAAGTAATATGTATTTTAAATAAAAATAAAATAAAAAACCAGAGTTTTTACATATTACACGTTATGTTTGCTTGTTTCAGTCATTTGCCATGCTCACTTATCCTTAACTTTCATATATAAAGTAGTAAATCACTTGCCCGGAGAAACCTCCGCTCGGGTAAACCACCGTCCGGGAAAACTGTATCCCGGGGAATCCAACACCCGGGGAAACCCCATACTGGGAAAACCACCGCCCGGGCTACGCTATCCCGAGATAAACGACTATCCGGTGAAAACACCTAGATCCGGTCGAAACAAATAATACACAACAAACGGGAAAACTGTTGACGGTTTATAGAGTGAGTGTTTGTTTTATACCACAAGGACATATAAAAACACTGTTACGAAAAAGGATGATGAGTAAAATATAAAAAAAGTTACTTTGCGTCTTGAAATTCGAAAAGAGAAGATAGATAGAAAGAGAGAAAGAGATATACAGACAGATAAAGAAAGTGATAGAAATTTCTTGAAACATTAAAATATTAACAACAGTAGTAGTATTATTATTTAGTAAGAATTCTTACAGCGTATTTAATGCAGAGTCAAAATCTCTCCTGTCATCCGGAGCTAAATCTCCCCTAAACGAACGGAGTAATATAATATAGGACATCGGTTAAAAAACGAGGTACATACATATGTAGATGAGGTGGTCCATTTGATGGGATGATTTTACCTTACGTATGTCTTGGAAAAATATTCAAGCATACGTGCATGCATCGTAGGTATATGAACATATTTACAAACGACGCAAAACATGACTTCGTTGTTGGTTTTTGGTTGTCATTAGTCATTTTAGTATTATTTTTTACGATGATTAGTAAAATGGTTTACTAAAAGGTCGTTATGAAGGCACGGATGTTTTAAATAAGGTCAGTTAGAAAAGTTATAAAGTTTGATACATTAAACAGAAAAGAAAAAAGCAAATTTTATAATCAAACCTGTACGGACAGTCGGCCATGACAGAGAGCTTATCTGTATCAAGACTGGAAGCAGAGAGAAGGTCACTCTTATTTCCAGTTGCCATTAGAATCGCTTCGTCAGCCGCTTTGAACATTTCTCCCAGTCCCATATTTGCCGGAGGGATAGTGAGCACCCCACCCACGGGATAAATTGGAGGCGTGGCCGTGGAAGACTTTTTCTTCCCCAGAGCAAGGTAGCTGAGAAATTTGTCAAGCCTCTTTTTCTGATTGATGGGCTGAAGGGCATTTGCCAGGAGGGTTTTGTACTGCTCTGAGCGGATAAAACGAGGATAACAGTCTTTCTTGAGCAACATGGTATACACGTGCTCGGCGGCCGGGTCAAAGGTGAATCGAGAAGGGGTCAGGTAGTTGAGCTCCTTTTGAACAGCTTCCATTGTTCGCATGTCAATGTTGATTTCACAAGGGGCGCCCGGCGAAAGAAACTCGCTGTTTGAAAATTTCAGACAGAGATAATGGTAGATTATACATTCAATAATCAGATTAGATTTTCATACAGAATGGACGGAGGTCATTATAAATGCTTACTTGTATATTTGCTGAGCCTTGATGCGGTGTTGGGACGTGGGACCATACCTTAAGTCTCGAACAGCTAACCAGAAGCGGATGTTTTCGTGACAATACTCTTTCTTCAGGTACGCTGTGATTTCTCTCAAACCTACCCAGGGTTATTAAAAATTCGATTTGCTATAAACAAAAATTCATCACTATTACCAATAAAAGAGCATCTTCAGTAACGGCATACCGGTGGGATCCAGCACAAGATCTTCCATTGAAATGGCCCATTTCTTGACCCGCCTCTCAGTTGGAATTTCGATTCTGAAATGAATAGCAACACCAAATTATACCCTAAATCATACACACCTGCATAAATTCCTCCCCATTTGCGTTTGTTTGAAATGTCGTTAAGCTTACAAGGGGGCATTGATGATCCAATAGCAGGGATCATCAGATATCCATGGGTTGGACGGCTGCCTCGTCACCAAAAAGGGATCGTGTTCATAATAGGACTCACAATGTGACGCCGAACTTTCCAAAGCCTGGCTCACTTTAATTCTCGTCCTGATACAGGATGTTCTTAGCAGGTCGACTTCCGCTCTCAAGTCTTCAATAAGATTCGTTCGTCTGATCTGTTTTACCCCTTCTTTGGCATGAAAGTCGTGTTTGTACATAGGTGGTGTTTCCACACAACAGCTGCCGGAAATAACACATATTTAGTTTTCAAACAAATATTCACATTTCACGTTCCTACACTTCCCGTTTCCCCTTCACCAATACTTTCCCTTTTTCTCCTTTCCCGTTCAATAGATGTCATGTCAAGTTTTTTTATACCCATACCTTTGTATACGATAAAGGCCGTTTAAATGTGACTTCTTGATGGAGAGGATCTGGAGAGCTGGGTTTGTTATGTGTCAACAACTCCATTCTCATTTGGTATAATACTACTAATACTTTTGATTTCTCTTCCCGTTCAATAAAACACGTACAGAAGCGTAAAACTCAGAGTTGTTGTTTTCCTGTTGGCGGATGATATCTTCAAAGAACACATGAGAAGAAAGCTAAATCCCTGATACACGGTCAAGAGTAAATAATTTATCACAAAAAGTGTAACGGTGAAAGTTTCCACTGTTAGTTTCCTCTTCGTTAAGTTGAATATTAGTACGATAGAAGTAACAACAAACGCATAATATATTTTTATTACCGTTACTACTATTATCGTTGCACAAAGCCATACTCTTTTCTTTTACTCTCGTCGTTCCATTATTATTTGTGTGGATTCTTTTTCTCTACTGACCTTTTGACGTTTTTGCCATTGTTATCCTTACAACTAGTTACTTTTTTACAAAAAATAAGGAAAGACTTCTTAAACGTTTTTACTCATTCTGGAGTTTTACTCTGCTCGTTTGTTGTGCCTACGGTGCTTGGCTAGTGGACTTGGTGTCGTCGTCCACCCTGTTTGTTATTTTCTGTTGTTGTTTTTGTAGTTGTTGTTGTTGTTGTTGAAAGAATGAAGAGTGTGCGTTTATTATTATTATTTTTTCCTTCGTATACAGTTCTTTGGGTTTTCAAGAGAGACAATTGAAATTCATTATACTCTCGGGCATTTCTCTCCGTTGACTCGATTCTCTTTATCCCGTTGCTCGTGTGCTTGCATTCTCTCTTCTTGTGGACAACTAAAAGTAAAAGGTAACGATGTGACTATGGGCAATATAGAAGCACTAATGGGCACCTCTCCACTGCTACCTACTTTACTTTTTTATTCCCTCATCCTATTCATTGTACAAAAGATAGAGAAGAGAGAGAGAAAGAGAGAGAGAGAAGGAAGGAGAGAAAGTAAGAAAAGTGAACAACAAATACATAAAAATGTGACAATAATACTCCACTACTGTTGCTGCTACTATGTGCTATGCTCCTTCTGCTCTGCGTGTGCCGCACTTGCTACTTTTACTTTTTATTTCGTTGTTTTGATAGCCTCTCTTCCCAATTTTCCCACTGAAAAGTTCAGATGGTGAAGCAGAGAAAGACGACGAGGAATATCTACCACCAGGGCTCTGGATGAGAACGAGTAAGAGAGACTGATGTGTGGAGAGAAGTGGCATGAACTAAAAATGGAAATCGTTTCGGGTATGTTTTTTGCTGAAACGAGAAATGTGTACTGATAGACGAGTAAATGTTTTTAAGGTTAGTTACAAAAGGACAGAGAAAGAGAAAGGTACGGTGAGAGACGTGCCTGCAAGTAGGCAAGTTAGGCAATAGGAGAACTTTGGTAATAGTGGTGGTATATTTTATGCTGCTGGCTTTCACCACTCGTACTCGTACTGCTGCTGTTGTTGCAATGCGAGACAACAGTGTTGTTCGCCGTTTTTTCTCTGGGTCTCTTTGCGTTTGCGTTTTTACTGTAGTGCTTTGATATGATGATGTTATGAAATGGCAATAAGGTCGGTGACAGTAGCAATAAAGCTGTAGTTTAATGTACGACTACTGACCAAAGGCATTACCGAGCTACACGTAGTTTGAGCTCTAGTTGCTCGGTTAAAGGTTATATAGTATTTGTAAGTAGCCCGAATGAACATGTGGGTGACCCCAGGTGACGAAATGAGACTCGTGGTTGTTAAAATTGGAAAGAAAAATCGATCCGCACAATGCAATACAAACAATAATAATGATTGATGCACTGTCTGGGTTTGGGATAATTTTAAAAAGGTTTTGAATTTTGATCCTATAATAGGGATCCAACCCGGAACTCAACATGTAGAGACATTAAACATAACTACACAGATTTCAAACAGATTTCAAAACTTTTGGCTACTTTTCTTTCGATTTCCTTATTTATACGGCCGGACACGGCCAAAATAATTTAAATACTACCGGACTAGCTGGTCGTAATAGAGTGGAAGCCGAATAATAGTGGAGGTAGAAGCAGTAGAAAGTAGTGGAATTGATATGATGATGATGTGAAGAAAAGTCTCTTGTAGCCTATTGCAGGAAAAGCTTTACCAGTTTTATGTTTTTTTTCTTAGAAGTGTTTCCTTGTTCTCTCCTTCTGGATCTTGGAGAAAATCAGAAAGGAAATGAAAGAAAGCACACATTGTGGAAAAGAAAATGGAATGGTGAGAGAGAGTGGAAGCAACAGAAAAGGTCCATATTTAATGTAAAGAGGAGTATTATTGTTGTCTGCTGAAGCAGAAAAGAGAAAATGTATAGAATAGAGAAAGAGAGAGAGAGAGAGTAGATGTAAGTAAAAAAGGAGAACTTTCAGAGTGGGGGAATGTCGGTGTCGGTGTAGCGGTAGCAGTGTGAACACACACTGCTGTGAAGAAGGATGATCTCGCTTGATTCGATATTGCTGCTACTTTTACACGATGATGTTGTTTTCTAACTTAAAAGTTATCTCGCTCTCTGTATAGACGTCTATAAAAAACGTGTGTGTGTGTATATGAAGTTGAAGAAAAGAGCAGAGGCCGATGATGATGATGATGACGATGATGTAGGAAAAGAAAGTGAAAGATGCTTTTGAGCTCTTAAAAATAGGCCGTTGTAATGCTTATTAAGTGGATCTCCCTGTCTATTCCTTTCCTTTGTCCTTTTGGTGCGGACTGAGGACTATTTTTGAGTTGTTGTAAAGCTTTATATTTCGGTTTTGTTGGGAGAAGAAAAGGAAACTGGCTTGTGTCTGCGCTGCGTGAAGTGTGTGAGCAGCGCCTTGCTCTCTACCTGCTGCTTGTTGAAAAGAGATACGGCATGAAAAAGAGCTGTCCATATAAATGAACGTTAACGTGCCGGAATTCAAATAGATGGATGGATGGATTGCATATGTGTGCTTAAAGAAGCTTTCTTTTCTTTCTTATTTTTTTTCTTAAAAAAGAGTAGTAGTAGATCGTAGAAGGAAAGAAACTTGGCGTTGGCAGCAACAGCAGCTTCTTTCTGACGACGATAACAAGAAGAACAATGCCGAGTGGGGCGAGTAAAGTGGTTGGCTGGTTAGAGTTGATCCTGACTTGAGTGATGTGTGTAGTGTGTAGCGTATAAAACGGAAAGAAGGCTTTGAAAAAAACCGACGCGCTGCGATGGTACAAGGATGGACAGAGAAAGGGAGTAATATGGAATTCTTAAGAAAATAAAATAACATACACACATGTTCATTGCCGTGTCGGAGAGTTAAAAGTACAAAGTTCAGCGTGTCTATAAGTATGCGTACCTATATTATAAGCAAGCAAAAGCAGCTATTTGTTTACATAAATATTTCTAGTATAGCTGTTAGATTTAGGTTTTAGTGAGGGAACCAGTACGAACGAGAGAAAAAAAGTTTATAAAGGATTTTTCCCCCTCTTTGAACAATACCAGGATAGAAAAAAGGAGGTTAAGCAGAGGCGGAGGAATTAAACTGGTAACAAGATTGAAGGTATATTTTTTCACTGTCGATGAGAACCAGACGTTTATAAATTCTGTGAAAAGAAAGATTTACTAATAAAGTAGCACGGAGCGTGCATGGTGATGCTGATGTATGAATCTTTTTGGCATGCTGTTGGTGCGTAACTAGTGGCTCATAGTGATCAACTCTGGAGAAGACGTGCAGAAGGGAGAAGGAGAGAAAAAAATCAAGCTGAAGGACAGTTGAATGTATGAAAAGTTAGCCATGAGGAATGAAGCGGAAATCAGACACGTCTTTGGTGATTCACAAATCATGTTTTTAAAACCCATGGACTAGAAAAACGGAATTCAAACTTCGGTGGCTAATAGGATGAATTATGAATTATAGATGCTTAAAAGCTGTATTTGTTATCATCACCAGCCAGCCGGGCGGTTTATGCTCTGCTCAAACGATGATGGAAAGACGAGAAAACCAGAACAAAAAATGATGTAGAGTTTACAGTGTCTCTGGTTAGTTTTTTTGGGATTGATATTTTTTTTAAAGTTTCAACGATGATTGCGTTGTCAAGAAGGTGTATATGTTATTGGTTCTGTCAGTTCAGTTATTAATAAGCTCTTTGGTCAGTTCTCTTCTCTGCACGGCTTCTCTGGGTTTTTTTGTTTCATATTCGTTACGAATGGAGGTTTGCTAATTTTGCAAAATTCCAACTGTAATGTAAACATTAACGTTTTTGCATTTGTGGACTGGTGGTGATGTGTTTTCAGTTCATTGTACACATTAGTAACAATGTACAAGAATACGAGCATTGTCTGATTTACTGTGATCACTGTCATTTCAAACCAAACTCTCGATTTATCACCTTGCCCCAATATTTGTCAACTGCAACTAAGGTCATCTCTAAATGACGTGACTACCTATGATGAAATGGTTGTTTTCTTTTTTGTTTCCATTTTTTCTAGTTTCAGTCTATTCCTACAATTAAAAACTTGGCGCCTCGCACATTTGCTATATAAATAAGCATGACGAAATTCATTTTGCCATTTCTTAGGGCTAACCGACAAGTCAAACTATTTTTGCAATCAGGGAAATGTCATCACTGTCTTCGATCAAAGTTTATTTTCTGGACACATACAATTCAATTAAAAGAAACTCACGTACTTCACCAAAATGAGTTGAGCGATATATCTAATCTAGCTAACAAATCAAATTGCTGCTGACTGTTCTTGTACTTTTATGAAGGTTATCCTGTTTTTTGGGCCCGAATCCGAAATATGTAAAACGTCATTATCGATCTGTATTATCAACGCTATCATCACGTCGCATTTTTATTAGACTTTCCAAAAGTCAATTCAGTTTTAGTAGATTTGCTTACTCGTGCCAAGTCGAAGGTTTATATTGCGATAACGTTTGTGCTTGTAAATAGCGATTTTATCCATCAAATCAATTCCACCAACTGTGTATATGTTAGCAAAAAATCGGATTCTGGTGAAAATATTTACAAGAACAAGTTAAGTTTGAAAGTTAATTTTTGATGAGTGAAAAATACACATATGAATATTATGATATGATAACTAACAGTTGACAGTGAGCGAGATAGGTTAGAAAAATCGGTTGTTGCCATTTGACTAGATAATATTCAGTATGGTATTACAAAACATATTGCATTTGGCGAGCAGTGTTGCTTAAATTCAATAAGAGTTTCTGGAGTATATATACCTATATAATGTTTAAACGTTTTCAGAAAGTTACATTCACGTATTCCGAGCTGATAATGAAAGGAGGGTGAAGTAAATTGCAAGACAAAAATAGACAAAAATTACATGTATTTTGTATTCTTTGTAGTTCTCCCGATTTCACCTTTTTATCCTCACCTTTGTTACAACAACATAGGAAATGAATATTGTACGCGTTCGTAACGAAACTTGTATTCTTTAATCTCTACACAAGTACCAAGAGACTAGTCCTAGTATTTCTATTCATGTTTTACCTTGATTTTTTTTCTGAAAGTTTTTTCATTTTTCTCGAGTTTCGTCTTTTGGTCCCACTTGTATTGTACGCTAGCCGATTTTGTATTATTTCGTCTTACCAGCCAACAACACGTTACAAACAACAGCGAGGGCAGAAAACGAACTTTGTTAAAAATGGTACTCTAAATTATTTCTGAGTGCAATCGTGCAAATGTCTGTAGGTAGTAGGTAGTAATAATACAGAAGAATGTAAAATTTTGCTATCTACAATATATAGGATAGGAGGTATATGATTTTCCTGTGAAAATGTTCCCCTATTTTCAGAAAATTGTTTTCGCGCTCGTGTGGAATGGAATGGCAAGCGTATGAAATTAAAAATAATGCTTTTACAGACTTCCCTACGGAATCACGTTGTTTCCGTTTTTATCTATCTAATTTGTTTTTAGATTGAAACCGAAAAAACTTGGCGCATTATTTTTTATTTTTAATACTTGACTGGTTTGTATACACTAATACAACTTATACTGGAAACTGGAATCACATCTTCAATTCGAAGAAATTTTATCTTTGCATCAAGCGATTTGGACAACTATAACCTTTATACTCCCAATTTTTCGAATCATCGGGCTTTCTAATTGCTGTATAATTCTATCATTTTATCATCCATGTAAATGTCGATTCAGTAATATACTAATTGAATGAACAGGTTTCGCTCGGAAGAAATAAAAAATCAAATGCTTTTTGCAGCATAGACATGGTCATGTAAATACCACAAAAAAAATTACCGTGTATAAACGGTTACTTAAATTTTAAGGAAAAAGTTGTGCTTGGCTGGACGATGCGACATGCGACTACTTGGTGACAGTTCATTTCAAGATTTGTGTCGAACGAAACCAATGGTGTTCTTGCCATCTATGTAAACGTAGGACAACATTATTATAAATGTAAAAAAAAGCTACCCAGACCAAAAATAAACCTTTCACGTTTCCTTTGGCTCAAACCAATTTACGCACACAAACTTACGTTCATAAAGAATTCACAACGGAATATTTTTCATACATTTTCGTTTCACACATAATGCGTACTGTACTTTAGTAGAAGTACATACATATATCAATTTTAGAGGTATAAATTCCGAGAACAACGTACTTCAATTCAACTTCAAAATGTACTAATAATAATAATCGCGTCGTCCCGCACTCGTAACATATCCAAATCCAACATCCAACCCAAACCCAACCCCCTTCTTCGTTTTTTGCTTCGTTTATTATTATATCTTCTCAAAACTTCTCACTTGGCTAAGCCAAGCTTGTAATCGAGAATAACGAAATAAAAAATCCACATTACCACACTTCGGTTTTGGTGTGTATTGTACATCAAGAATTTGGCTAAGCCGTAGCCGAAACAGAAATTAGCCGTTGAAAATTGGGCGCTCTCCCCTAATTCTCCATACTTCAACTTCCCCACTTACTTGAACGTCATGCGTAATGCTGTCTATGCTAAAACAAAATGGGATGCTATTTTTGACTGGGCGGCTTTATCTTTATGATGGTATGGTAGCGTCCTTTATCGTCTTTAGTCTATCGTACAAAGTTGTATGTGTGTGAGAATGTATAAGTATGTACTGTTCAATGGTCTTTGTGCATATCTTTCTTTCTTCCCTAATATGAGATGAGAGTAGAGAACACGATGATGGTGATGGTATGTGTATTTGCCGCACTCTCTACAGCGAGAGTGAGGTATATTTTCTGCCTTGTGTAAGTTGTGTATTATCATCATCATCATCAATTCATCATCGCGAGGCAGCGTTAGTAAAAAAAACTCTGTTCGACTTGTGTATTGTATTGTGGTATTGTACGTTTTGCTTCTTCACTTTTACGACGAAAACTCTAGGAAGTGATAGGGACGCGTAGTGTTCTCCGGTGTTTGGTGGCATCCATTATAATTTTACTATTGTCCGGCTTCAAAGTGTGGAAATATTTTTAAAATATTGAAATTAAAATATAAGTCATTACTGAGGAAAACAAATTATTTTTTTGCAAGACAGTTGTAGTTGTAGTTATTGTTTGTTGACCTGTTGAAAAACACAAAATTCAAAGACTTAAAAGTAAATTGTGCAAGTAAAAGTTTATTAGAGAAGAGACGCCGTCAACCACGCTGACAATATATATTATTGAAAAAACTTGAATAGTTGTTGGAAATTAAAACGATTGTAGTTGCTCAGTTTATTTTTCACGATCATAGTCACGTTTTTATGTAGAAGACCTCAGCGAAAAATAATTGCGCAGGAGATTCAAGCTTTGATTACAGAGAAGAGTGATACCGAAATTTAAGAATTTAAGACGAGCATTTTGAAGTTGAACTTTGAACCTGATAGAAAATAGCCACGATAAACATTTGCGTTGAGACAAAATTTTGTGAAAAATGTCAACTAAAATGGAATTAAGTTTGGATGAGCTCATTGCTCAAAACAAAACCACTCGCCGAGGTGGTGGCAGGGGTGGTGGACGTGGTGGGCGTTCCCGAGGGGGTGGATTCAGAGCTGGTGGAGGCAGAGGAGGTGGTGGTCGCCTTTCTGGAGGTGGTGGAATGAGAAGACGAGGAACTGGTGGAAGGCAATCGGGCTCCTTCGGCAGATCTCCACGGGTAAATGTTTTTACTAATACATCCTACCGACATTAGGTTGGGGGAAATGTCGGTGTCGCTTTTATCTGATCACTAATAATTACTGATTTTCGGTTATTTTGTTGATTTCCTAGGTGTGTGTCACTGAACCTGTTCATGTTGCACTACTACTACAACTTCTTCCTATTTCTTCATCTTGACTACTCCTGAATAGAAAATTTGTTCATATTGATTGAAATTTGAAAATGCCTTACAGAATTCGTTGAATTCTGTAGAAATGCAAGTTGCATTCTTTTGATGGCATTTTGGTTTGCATTTCGAGCATTGATCAGAGAATAAGCATTCGGAAAATGAATGCCATATTTTGATAGTTGATGAGCACCTGCTCGCTAACCAAATGTAGATTTAACCCTGCCTGTGGATCTGCGTATGTTCGTTCTGGGTCAGACCAATCCCTTTAAGATCATGCTATGATTGAATGAATGAAAAGAAACAGAGCCTCAACATCATACAGCCTACGACAGACCGGGATATACATGCAGCAAGCCACCTGATATATATTTTTTGTTGAGATATGGTCTAATTTTTCTGCTGTTTACACATATAATAAGTCGTTAGGCTGTGCTCCAATGCTGGCCACTATAAGAAAGAAAAAATGTAATAGATAACTTCAGGAAATCATGGACATTGTCATTGGCTGTATTCATTGTTAGAAAATCATTGTCGGGCGAAGAAGAAGAAGAATGTGTGGTTAATACTGCAAGAAAAACGGATGCGATAATTTCGTCCTTCCATACTACCATCATCGGTCTTAAGTCTTAACGTAGTTTAAATTGTTGTTGAGTGTGCGTGATAGTGGTGCCTTCTCAATATTCAATAAATTAGTTGTTGAACTGAGGTGCCGTCACCTGTTACGCTGTTTTCGTGTTTTCCGTTTCGGTGGTCGCACTCATGGCAAAGGTGGACACTCAGCGCAGCGCAACCTTTACTACTTCAACTTCACTGATTCCTGCAGTGTTGTTTTCACTTTCATTTTATACATTTTTATTTTATATTTTCAATTATTTCTGTTAGGACATCGTAAAGAAAACTTTCAATGTTGCAATTGTGCTTGTTAGTGTTTGTAGTTAAAGGACTCCAGTGTCAAATGTTTACGTTCGTGTTTTAATTTCATCTGGAACAGGGTGCTGCTGATGGTGTGTGGACCCACGATAAATTTCAAGACGGTGGAGGCAGACGAGGAATGCGAGTAGCTGTCGGTGGGGGTGGTGGTGGTGGAGGAGGAGCTGCCAGTTCTAAAATTACTGTTAGCAATTTACACTATGGAGTCTCTGATGCCGACATCATCGTAAGTGTAAAAACACCCATACTAATAAATTATGCGTTATGTTGTATTGGCGTAAATACAGTTGATTAAAATCTTTTCCACATTTTAGGAACTGTTTGGTGAGATTGGACAAATTAGATACGCATCTGTTCATTACGATCGCTCGGGACGCTCATTAGGTACTGCAGATGTAGTGTTTGAAAGGAGAGGTGATGCCCAACTGGCCATTCAGCAATACAATGGAGTACCTCTTGATGGTACGGTTACATAAATGCTCTCCTAAAAACTCGACGCAAGGACAATTTCTCCCAGTATTTCTAAGCATTTCTTTCATTTTATGTACAGGCCGTCCAATGGTAATAAAATGGGCGAACCCTCCACCAACAGCTTCACCAAGAGCTGGTGGTCTCAGACAAGTCCAGGGAGGCCGAGTCGGAGATCGCCGTCAAGGAGGAGGAGGTGGTGGCGGAGGTAGAGGCGTTGGTGGAGCTTCACGAGGTCGTGGAAGAGGAGGAGGGCGCGGGGGCGGTGGTGGTGGTCGAGGTGGTAAAGCAAAGCAAGTCACGCCGACCGCTGCTGAACTAGATGCTGAATTGGACGCCTATGTTAGCGCAAACGCAAAGTAAACATGGAAGATAGACTTTTTACATCGATCAATGATTCTGACGAAAACATGATGATACAAAATTGCTTCTCGTTGTCTGAAGATCATAATATTTTATCTAATTGTAGGTTTAGTCGTTAGTGTCATATATACGTACACACTAACAATCACATAGATTGGAATAAGTAGATAATGTGGTAAAAACTTTATTCACCGTCGTTAGCTTTTTTCTTCTATTTTGTACTTATTTAAGAAGTAAATTTTTGGTTTTATTAATTGAAGTAGATATGTTTAGTGTAGTTTTACGTTATCTAGTGATATTTAATTACAAAGCGAAGCATTAAAGCGTTTTTCTATTATTGCAGAGCGTTAAATATGAGTTTCGCTTGAATGACAATTTAATAGCGCCGATTTAATGTCATTCATTTTTGTCTTAATGTTTCGATCCTAATGTAAAAATATCAAGATATGAAATATAGTCAAAAATGTAATTAACAAAAAAATCATTTAACGAAAATGATTTGCTTTATTACTGTTATAATTATTAATTATAATTGCCAACTACAATACTGTTGCAATAAGTTTAATCATTAACTAAATTTACTTGGGTGTTTTAATGTTAACTTCTTGGCAAATAAATTTATACACGAGATTCACGATGGTATTGAGCAAGCATGATTTACTTATTTCATTTACCAATCAATGCCATTTGAAGTTTAAAATATCATTGTTCTTGTAGCCTTCATTTTTCGCATTGAAAAAAATAATATCTTAAAGTGCAAGGTTTTTCATGCGCTGAATCCATTACTTTCATTGCCAAAATATTTTATTTCGCGTTCATCAGTTACATAAAATAATGTGTTCAAGATGGACCATTTAAAATTTCTTTTAATATATTTTTTGATAAAATTCTGCAATTCCGAGCACGAGCCAGCGTACTTCAAAGGTTGTGGGAAGGACTTCAAAGTATATGTAGAGACGACTCAATGCGAAAAAGGGATTTGGTTAAAACAACCTATTGAACCTGGATGTGTTTGTGTCCGCGGGGTCTGGGCCCTTTCAAATGGTTTCTGTGACACAAATACTGTGATTCTTGTAGGCGATGGGCACTGCTATCACGTTCCATTTCAGATTAGATCAGCCAAACTTATTGGCGATCCCAAGGACCCCTTTAAACCAAAGGTCTACGTTGCTCCAACTTCCTTGGATATAATTTTTGAGCTAAGAGAGGGAAATTTCACTCCATCGCTCCTGAGTGACGCAACCATGATAATTGGAGTGAATCCGAGGCAGGTGGCACAAAGAAAAGACCACGGTTTATGTATTGATCTGAGTCTTAGGCATTATGGGAAGCCAGTGCACATTTACATAAATCCCAGGAGGTTGACCAAAGAGTGGACTTTAGACCACCGGAAAGAGTACAATTGCCCTTCCACAACTGTTTACCAGTATCATTTAGCGTTCGGAGAAATGTTCACAGTAGCAAGTAAGATAGTCTTGTGATAGTTTTGTGAGGTCATTCATAAAGAACCTTATGTACATAAAAGGGAAAGCGGTATGCAAGACCGTGAGTAAACTTGCTAACTCAAAAAGGGTAAAAATGTTTATGTTCATTCTACACCAAAAATGGTGTTGAACTTCGGACGAGAGTGCAAACTTGTAGCAGCGTTGAGTTCTTTAAGGATGAGCCTCGGGGGGAAAATACGAAATTTAATATTTAGATAAAATTATACTGTTTATAATTAATTCATATTGCTCAACTAAATTCATATACGTTTCAGAGGAAAGGATTGAGCCGAAAAGGTTGGTAGAGCGCCCTTGTAAGCAAGATTGTCCTGGCGAACTTGTCACCACCGAAATCAAACCCCGTGGTCGAATTGTTATGCAAGGGCGAAGTTTTGGGTTTGATACCAGTGATCCAAATACGAACTTGTTACACAGAGGAGGAAATGGGAAAGTATCCACTGGAGGTAATTACACGACTAGACCACCTCGTCGTGGTCCTGTCAAAACCATGGAAGAGCGCCAACAGGAAAAAGAGGAAATGCGTGCCAATGTGACTGAATCTATAGACTGGTATGAACGGGAAGTGAATGAACAAACTTTACGTATGATGCATGCGCACGTATCACCCCTTCTTTTGAGCATTCCTGGTCCGCAAGTGTCGACTCGCGAGTATCGCTATTTTCAGCACCTTCGTTTAGTCGTGGAGAAGGCATGCCCTGAGGAATATGTTCCCAAGCAGATACTTAAAGGTCTGATGAGGATGTTTAGGCAGCTTTTGTGGGAAACTCAGGACACATTTCAACACATGCAGAGCAGTGATGACGCCCAGTACAACAGAACCTTAGCTCGTTTGATAGAATGTACTGAAAAAACGTTAGACCCTTCCCTTCTGTTTGCTCCATACAATGAGTCCTTTAGTAAAAACGAGAACATGACAGAACCTAAGCCGGAACGATGCCCAATACCGCTCATTTATTCCGTCAATGGAACATCGTACAACCGCACAAATTTCAGGAAAGATGAAAGTCTATTCTTAAAAAATTACACGTACTGGTTTCCACCTCATCTGAAATACAATTCGAGCCAAGTGGATTTTGTGATTGAGTCTGCGTGGAAAATTACCATGATAGGACACTACCGATGCTCAAAATATTTTGATGACGAGACGGCCATTGACTTTAGTCACTTTTTCCACCAGGTCCAGTCATTTTTCAATCATCGCATTATCAAGCGGTGGTATTATGACAAGAGTGTTGAAGCGACTTTTGACATTGTTCGCATGATATTTCCCTCGTATGATCTGAAAAAGTTTATGTTCGGACTGGACTCTTGCTTGGCTGGCGCTCAAGGGTTCTCACATTTCGACTTTGGTAATATATGGATTCAACGACCTAAAATTCCTCACTCTGAAGACGATTTGAGCCAAAAGAAACATGTACTACCAGGATCGACTTCATTTTTAAGCACCAAAGACTATGCACCTGACGCAGCATCTAAGAAAACCACTACAACCACGTCCACTACCACCAAATCCCCAAATTTACCTGCACGACGAGGGAGAGGTAAACGAGATACTGCGTATTACCTATGGAATGATAAGGCCAGGTGTTTAATGGAGTACATGGAACCACTTCTAAAACGCGATTATGGATATCATTTGCCGAATGATTGTGTTACGCCTATAGACCCCTTCCTTCTCGAAAAGTATTATTACTAGATTGAAGTATAATTAAGATATGAAAACCAATGATAAGCAATTTTGGTATTGCCACATTATAAATATAATAATATGTAATAAAAGCAAAAAATACAAAAACAATATCAAAATAATTATATGATTTTAAAACACCTTTCCATCCAACTTGTACTTTGTACAAACAAAATACTGTGTTTGCATGAAGGGCTGGGTCGCCCAAACCGAAGACAAAAAAGAAGACAAAAGGTGCACAACAACAAAAACGGTACATGGTCGCTGTCTTTTGTTGCTCGCTGATTGACGAATGAATTTTTAGGGCATAACGGACTAAATGATATCTACCGCTATTTATTCATCACTGCGAATTGTCACTTTTGTGACTCCGTTTTTACCACTGATAAATGCTGATCTTTTTTTGTATAAACCGAGTAATAGCTCCACTACACTACGACGAGGAGTGTCATGCAATGCAAGCGGAGATACGGTTCGGTTAAATTGTAACAATTGAATGATTTAATGCATATTGGTTAAGGATCTAAAAAAGGTTTTATTAGTAAATTTACTGCACAGTCAACAGTAGTGCTGTAAGCAAAGGTTAAACAAGTCGATTTTTTCAGATAAGTGAAGTTTCTATATTTCAGTTTTATGTGCCTACCACAGAATTTTCTTATTTCGTGACAGAAGGATGCATATTGTGAAAACTGACAACTGATGCAGACACAATTTTTATTGTTGTTGTTGTATTATTTAAATGAGTGAATATTGTTCCTGTTTTTACTTGCTACTTTTCAATTTCTGAGAATTAGTAACATGAATTTCTCTTGACTATAACAATTAAAACGAAGGTGGAACTAGACAAAAGTGAACTTTGGAAGCAAATCAGCATGTCACAATTTCAGAAAAACCCCAAAAGTAGGAAATAAAGGCAACAAAGTATTTTTGAAAGAATGAAAAGGAAGTTGATCAGTTGTTTTGATAGATGTAATAAACAAAGATGATTTCCTCTCTTTTTTACTTTTTTTTCTAGAAATTAGTGTCGTGTGTAAATGTACACACAACTATATGGCAGTTGATGAAAAAGAGGATGAGAAGGAGAATGATGAAGATAGAAGACAAACCCCAAATGAAGTTTTAACAGTCTAATAAACCCATTATCTTCATTTTGTCCATTATATTTCCTCCACTCGCTTTTCTTCCTTGCTCTTTTAGTTGGTTATTCTGCCATGTAGCAATTTTTGCTATTGTTCATCGGAAATTCAAATTAAAAAGTGCATTTTTAAAGTGCGCTATGAAATTACAAAAGAGGATGTGTGTATGTGATAGTGATAAAGATAGCGAGCGAGCGAGCGAGCGACAATAAATATAAAGATAGTAGTAGTAGAAAAGGAGTTGTTTCATTACACATTTTTATGTGTGCAATCTGCAAAGGAAGGAGACAAGACGACAGGCACATTGTGTTGCAGCGCCACTGTACAATAATTACGACAATAAAGCTTGCAAATGTATACAAGGAGAGAAAAGGCATTGAGCAGGCCATTGGCATAGTTCATTCTTGCTTTATGTTTGTAGCGTGACATTAATCGAATGTAGCTATAAGGGTGACACATTTGTTCCAGAGTGTGCGCACTCCCCTTATTTTCAACAGTAACAACAACAACTGTCATTGTCATTCAAAACAGTCATTTTGAAACTTCGTTTTCAGTTTCAGGTGAACAACGTAAAACAATGATAAGTTTACTGTTACAGTAACATAATGCTTGACTTTTGTTAACAGCACAAACATTATGGGATAATGGGATAGATGAAAATGCGTGTAATTCTCAAGATGCCCCCATTGCATTACTGCATCACTGTTTCATCTCCTGTCTTCTCTGCGAATTAAAAACACACATATTTACTCAAAGTGTAGATGATTTGATTTTTTTAAATAATTTAATTACGCATCTGATGAATATCGGACGGAACTATACACATCTCGTAGAATTAGTTTTTTAGTATGCTCAACTATCATTTCACAATAATGTACATTATTTGCCAAGTGGGATCATTACATAGATTTTCGGGAGGAGGTGAAATTTCATGGTCCACAGGACAAGACGGTCATGCAAAGGAAAATAACAAATAATGGATGAGAATAATAGTAGAATGGTGAATGAATGAATGAAAAAAGTACGTTGGTCTAGCGCTACCACAACTTTATCATATCAACTTGCTAAATAAAAATGATACAGCAGAAAAGCGATAATCATTGAACAACACATTTTTTTGTAAAAAAAGGAGGGAGAAATAAAGATACGGAGGAGCTCACATGACTGTTAATGCCTTTTTAATGCTAGATTGTTACGTGCGTGCTAGTTCAATGTTACTTTTTTATTGTTACTACCACGGAGCTTGCGTGTGCTTTATGGTAAAAGCCAATTTATTTTCCCCAAGTCTAACTACTGACTGACTGGCTCACTTTTTAAAATTACGTATCGTGAAAAATTAGTTCAAAATTATAATTTAACAATTTCATTACTTAATCATGTTTACTTGTTGTAAACTACCTAAAAATATAAATGGCTTAATTCAAGAAGCTACGATCATACAACCAACTCGGTTAGAAAAAGTCTAATATAACTTGCATGAGATGGGGTGTTGAGAATTTTGGTACCTTCTTGAGATGACAAGTAAGTAAATAGCTGAATTTTTATAACAGAATCATTTTTACATTGACTTACTTGTTAGCAGGACAGGATGTTACTGTAAAGCACACGTGCACACAATTTTTTTTACTAATTTTAAATGACATTTTTCACAGTACAGCGCGTGGTGGCAAAATAGAAGATAAAAATGGTTATGCGTTAGCTACAGAAATACACACCTATCATGGTTTATGTATCTACACTTTGAATTTAAAATGATGGAAGTGGTCATTGTTTCGTATTACCGTACAGCTACCATAAAATCATTTTACGACAAAATTATGATACTAGTTACATTTACGTTAATGTATAATGCTTCTACTTCTGTATTCACTTACTTTAGCACAGCAGTCTCTCTTGCATCGCGTCATAAGGTCGCCGTAATTAACGACCCATATATAAATTTAAGCAACTTAAAAAAAACAGTGCCCTGAGGGATTAAGTAATATGAAATGAATGAAATTAGCAGAATGACTTCTCTGCCAGTATACAGCTACCTCTCATTTGTAATGTATGTAAAAAAACAAATAATGTAAAATTGTAATGTTGCATTAGCTGCTTTATTGTAAAAAGAAAACGGTTATGTTTTTTGAAACCGTTGAAAACATTTTTGTACAGTGATAATAATTATAATTGCTGGCATTGTTAGCTATGATGTTGGCATTAATTGTAACCTTCACCTTTGTAGTTACATAAGGTGTTGTGTTTTCTCGGCCCTGCAATTTTCCATGCCTGCATATCAAACAAGCCTGCATTTAAAGCACTAACAAAAACTCGCAATTATAATCAGCTTTTTGTGGTGCTGCTGTAAATCTTGTATTTTTGTTATCTATTCATAATAATATTGTGTGGTTAACGTTGAATTGCTCTCCTGCCGGGTATTTACGCTTGCAAATCACACGATTCTCAGCAGCTTACGTTTTTGGGTACTCCTCACAGAAAGAAGTCAGAAGAAAAAATGATTTACAACAAAAAAATAATATTTTTTAAACACGATCAAAAGTTGATGTACTTAAAACATCTTCTCTGACATAATTTCATTCCTTTTTTGCTGCTATTGAACTTTTTTAATGGCTCGGCTGCTGTCTGCTGCGGCTGGTTACTATTTTGATGTTTAGTTGGTCGAGCAAGCTTTATTGTTGATAGTGAATTTTTAAACGGCCGACGGCCACGACTACTATACAACACAACAGTTAAACATATTCATACTATTTCGCATCATCATCGTCCTTTTTATAGACGAGGAAAACTTATGCGTGTGCAAGCAAAAGCTGTTATGCATATGTACATTTTTTTACAATACCGTGACGGGGCTGCGTAAATATAATATTCAAAATCATCGTGATGAATACAGCATTTAGGTATGATGCACCCATTGTTGTTACGTAGTCTGTGTGAAGATGCAAGATTTTTGCCAATGATTGTTGTTGCATTGCATGTGTTTATCACGTTTTGAATTCAGATTAAAATTTAGTCATTTTATGATCTCTGTTACTTCAGGGAGTTGCATTGCAGTATGATCTATTGTAAACCGCAACTTAGAGATGCATGCAAAATCATATTACGGATTCATCATTTTTTAGTCTAAAAGTTATGAGAATATATATACATATATGGTATTTTATTGTTGTCTATTCAAATTCCATTTTTTTCCTACTTTTATGTGAATTCATATATAACAGCCTGTTTACTGTTGTGCTTCCACCTACATAAGCCCAAACAGAAGAAAAGACTTCAAAAAATAATAAAAATGAGCAAGGGTTTGGTTTTCGTTACGTTGTGGGGTAAGGGATGCTGTGAGTTTTTTTTAAAAGGGATGAATTAGTTATTAAAGTACATGTATGTGTACTGATAAAAGGGCTAAACATCACACACAAAATATAATGCGTGTGTTGTGCTGTGCATATAAGGTCGTAGCAAAAAGTAAAACTGCGAGGCTTAAAATCGTTTTAGTTGCGATTGCAAAAATCTTCTTTAGAGGTATATACAAAATACGATATGAACGTACACCAGTAGTAGTGTTAAGCATGATGATGAGCAGTTTTAGGAACAACAATGCAAAATGCAATCGTACCAAGTTCAGGTCATTAAGTCAGTGTAAGGAGAAGTAAGTGTATTTGGTTTAGTCTCAGAAAGGCAACCGGAAGATAAGGTGTGCTTCATAACGGGCTTAAAATTTCTTTTCAGTAGCAGTTGTATCAAACTTCATGCATAACTGATTAGCTGAATTGGCGAACTGTACAAAGTTTGACTTGAAAGTATCAAGTCACCCCAAAAGTATTTTGCTGGGGTTAACGTTCTTTCAAAGCGTACGTTCAAGTGTGTGTATGTATACAAATCTAGGAATCAATCAGTTAGAAAATTGAATCTAGTATTTTTGTGCAAATATTTTTTTATTAGGAAAATCTGTTAAAATGTTGGACAGACTGACATTCAAACAGACCCAACCGTTTTCCACCACAGCAGTCGTGTTCCTTGCTACAGTGACCGCTGCCAATTTCCTGCTTTTTGCGTCAGGCACAGCAATTAAACCGCCAGGTAAGCTGTATTTGGATTGTATTTTTTTACAATTGCTAAATGTTGTGCTGTAAAAAAATATGTTGAATTTTCAGAAAAGGAAAATCGACATTTGCCTTCATTTACATGCTCCCGTCTCCAGCACCGTACACAACGCGAAATAATGCTTCATGAATGGGGTTTAGAAAAGCTCAAGTTTCAGCAGCGACTCAAAAAGCATCCACAATACATTGTCACCGTGGAACATGTTCGCTCTCTACACGAACCTCTAATTGAACTCCGCTGTCCTGGAATCTCTACCTCGCAAATGCAAAGAAACAGCCTCGAGTTTCACTTTTTTGAAGCCCGATTCCAAGCAGAAGTTGTTCGTCTGTTTGACATTAAGTCCATCTTCCCACTACATTCAGGGAGTATGAATGTTAAGATGAAATTGGATCCATTGGTTGTACTTCTCAACCAGGGTACTGACTTGGGTGTATCCATTCGTGACCTATATTTCTCGCCAGCTTTGAGCAATTCCACAAGTTCCAGTGAAAGCTTGACAAACAAGGAACATAGGGAGGATCCTTCAGACCCACAATCAGCAGTTGAGCAAGGTCTTCTCGAGTTGGAGAAAGAGATTGAGTCAGTATTTGTGAACAGAATTCGTCCTGACGTACAAAACCAACTTAAAGCCATTGTGAAATCTGTCATCAGAAGATTTTTTGAACAGGAAACTTTATTCAGGTTTTAAATCGTAATCGGTCGAATTGTTTGTAAGACGAGGTTTGTGTATGTATCGTTAGTAAATTATTACACACTAATATTATTCACCACGATATGCATTTTAGAGTAAAGTACAGTAAAAAATTCGTTCAGGTGTAAACCATGTACTTACTGTGTGCCCAAGCAGAACACTGTAAATTTGTACAGCAGCAGCCTATTTCTACGTCATATTGCTCCCAGTACAAAATCGGACAATATTCTAATGTAGCGTGAAATTCTCATTTTCCGAAATTGTTACTTTTTGTAGTGTACATACATGATATGCATATTTATCTTGTTCAGCTCAAAAACTTCAATGATACTGGTAACTTTTGAAGAAAACGAATAAAAATGTCAGAAACACATGAGATGTATTTTTCTTTTAATACCGTTTATTTTTAAACTGAATACAACATCAAAGTAAAAATGTACCATTAAACACGGGTTGGAGAACAGCATTGTAATTACTAATTACTTCTAAAACCGAGATTAAAGTGGCCAAGGACGTTACATTCGTCACTGACTTCTGAATTTCATTGACTTTCGAAGAAAAGCGGTTCACAAAACGAAGACGCAATAGCCCGCCCAGTTGAATTTAAATTTGCTTAAACTATTAATCGTCGTCGGAGAGAACGTGAACTATTACATATACTGCGAGTCAGTGGTTTTATAGTGGTCGTCGTCAACTGTAGAGAACACATGGCCTTCATTGCTGAGAAATTCCAGAATTTCCCTTAAATGAAAAAAAAATTTAAAAATTAGAACAAAGTCTGATCCCCTTAAAAATTAAAATACATGCAAAACAATGTAAATAAAACAACTTACAATATCTCCTTCATAGCAATTTGGTTCTTAACAGCTGCTATGACTTGCTCACGGTGCATACCAGCTTCGTCTCTGGCACTGGAAATAATTCGGTGTACCAGATTCTGATTTGCAGTGAAACCTTGAATACCACCACCTGCAGCGCTTCCTCCCATACTGGCACCAACGCCTTTAATCATAGAGTTACTAAACGTATTATCTAATGTGCCTCCTTCTTGAGGTTTGTTGTCTTCAGCGGTGCGAAGTTTTTTCAATTTCATTGAAGTTTGTAAGACTTCCAGAATGTGACAGGTAAGTTCATTTAGATCGGTGACTGATTCACTCTTGAAAATAATCACATACTTTTGACCCTTCATAGTCCGTAGAGCCCCAACAATTCTTCCATATGTTCCTTCACACAGCAAGGGTAGCTCACTACTACTATCCTATTAAAATAAATTAACTTCCATCACTGCATTGCTATTTATTTGCATTATCAGTTTATTTTTCAAAAAGGTTCATAAATTTCCCGACGTTTTATAATACAATACCACCAACGTACCCCATCAGTTCCAACGTAATTTACGCATTCAATCGTTCCCGTTTGATCGTCAATGTACATTGACATCTTTGTAGTAGTTGTTTCTACCGATCTAACAAGGCCAACAATCGTGATCACATGAGCTTCAAATCCCTCCAGTTTAAAGGAATCATCCTGACATTCCAAGAGTTGTTGCACCGTAACAGGTATAATGTTCTGCGACCGCCGAGCCTATATAGGTTAAAATCCATATTTGAATTGTTAAAATATTTTCAATGTTCACTGTTTTCATAATCACTTTGTTTTTTGGGGAAAATGAAAAGATAACTAGTCCAGAAAAAACGGCAGACTACATACCTTTCCTTGTTTATCCTGACCTGCTGGAGAATCAGTTCCACCAGCCATGAACCCACCACCACCAAATCCAGCAGCCTCTCCTAAAATAAACAGATTAGATTAGTTTATCTAGTTATTGGGCATTTTATGAAGTGCTTAACACGTTTCAGTAGGACTTTGAAAACACAACGCTAAAATACTTGTAGCACTACTATTTCATTTATTCGTTGTTTCACAAATTCTACCACTAATTTCTGATTGAATTTTTACCTTGACCCCACATTTTAATCACCGTTACAAAGATACACACTACCACTGCTAACACCAATATAAACAAAATAATGTATCCTAAATTCAATAACAAGACTGAATAGCCACCAAATTTGTCAAACTAACTACAATATCAATGTAGCTTAATCTTAATCTTCCAGTTATCTTAGTAAATTTTCAAAATACCTAGATTTACTTTTATTATTCAACAATTCTTTGTCTCCTTCTTTCCGCAGACGTTCTGTTCATCCTGTCTGTATAATATACCTCTTAGACATTCATGCACCCGCTTATGTAATTTATTTACCACCATTGTTCACGTCGCCCCTAAAGTAAAAACTTACATAATACGTGTATGCTACGGTGCACCTTGATAGTAAGCTTATTATTACGTAGCTGAAAGCTTTTCAGCTAGTATTGACTTAGCCGTATTTGTCTGTCTGTCTGTCCGTCTGTCTGTCAGTCCGTCTGTCTGTCAGTCCGTCATCACTCTACAGGCCAGACGCTTCAGCCGATTTGGC
>JAHZNB010004005.1:0-10764 GCA_027744295.1 Callyntrura guangdongensis
CGAACGAAGACGCGACGATAAGAGCGTATTGTTGCATCGTATCTCTATATCTATTCAGTCCCCCTCGCCCCATCTCTGTTGCAGCCAGAACTAAACTAAAGGATAACCTACATAGCTTATTAGCTGATAATTACCATTTCACAAAACAGTCATTCTCGCGCTGTGTGTGTGTAACATTTAAAAGGAAGTGAGAAAACACTAAAAATCTTTCTATTACACTTATTGATTTTCGGTAGCATCTTACTTATAAACGAGACACTGAACAACGCGGAACAAGATAATTACTGCTTGCGTGAACAACTAACACTGCGGAAGGGGAAAAACATTTTACCCCCTTTCAGGCAGTAAGGTATATGACTGGCAATAGGTATGCAGTATGCAGATACAAAATGACTTTAAAATGAGTTTTGCTGACGCAAAATTTTGATTTGCTAAAATACACTGCTGTCTGAATTCAACTAATCTCTTCTTCTTTATTCGCTCGTAATGTAATATGTAATAGAAATTCTTCGGCGGTACTAACAACGTATTATCAAAATAATTTTATGCATAGTTATTTGATGCTCACCAATTGTAATTTGCCGTTTCTACACATCTTCCTTAAAAGTGTGCCTTTGGCAGATGACAGAGCCAGTATGACTCTGACAGTTATCCACCACACACGTCAATGAGAATTCCTCATGCCAAAATAATACCAGCAGATGAACGAGTCTGTGTGCAGATTGCAGATGCGGAGATTCACTGCAGACAGACATTGTACTTGTACTGTACGCTACAATTATGATTCACCCCTGCAATCGTAATATCATGTAGGATACATACTACATGAATGAAGTAAGTTTGCAAAAAGCAACACAAGTACAGGTGGTTGTTTTTATTAGTGAGAACGAGAACTCTGTCATCTGTAGAGTATAATATATTATGTGGCTTGTTTTTACGAAGAAACTGCTTCATGATAAAGATGAACCAGCAAAGTCTGATCCTGATGTGGTGTGATGAATAATCCCCTTCTCCTACGCAGTTATTACTGCTTCTAGGTAATATGTAGTCGTGCAAAAACTTCGCTTTTAGCATTTTTGCTTCGCGAATGTATCAACAGCATCACGGCAGAACATTTGTTGTCCATTCATCTGCCACTCTACCAGAAAGCAAAAATCTAAAAAGGACAACGCCACTTGAAAATCAATTACAAAACATGTTCAGTGTTGTATTGTGTGTACACATTTTGTCAATAATAATCACGAAAAAGGGACATTGATAAAAATTGCCAATAAGACAATGAAACATCAGTGCCACAAATATGATTCAATCCAGGTGGGACCGGTTATTGAAAGGTTGTAACTTTTAGTTTGCGTTCTTGACAATACAACGAAAAACGCCAAATTATGCAGTTAAATTTTACACTTTACCATTATAAAATTGATGTTTTTCTTTTTTGTGCAAAATACGACAGTTACTAACATTTTAAAGATTGACACTTGCGTAAGAAAAAAGGGCGAACAATGTCAAATGTTCCTTTTATAAATTGTCGAGTCGTACTGTTATTTTTAAGACACAATTTTGCACGTGAAATTTCATTTACAACCTATTGTAATTGTAACGCGATTCTAATTTTATTATGGAGTCGGCTTTAAATGAAAAGTTACTAAAAGTTTAAGGTTAATGTTCACAATGCCATTTTCAAAAAAATCGCGAGCACTCACTAAGATCACGTTATATTAAAAGTTTCCCCTTCCATTAAACCAAGTAATTTTTCCTTTCAACCGCGTCGATTTTGCTTACCCATCTGGCAAAATGACGTTTTTAAACAGGATTTTGGCTTCATTTTTTAAAACGCACAAAAACTATTTTCACTAACTAAATACAAACTACTAACTAGCACAGTAGGCAGGCGACAGGTGTACGGTTTTCTGTTGACAAAAAATTCCTAAATTCTCTTCATTCTTAGAACAAAACTCAGCGACCATCAGCAGCAATGGCGTTATTCCATCCATATTATGTTTAAATTGCATAATGCTGCTTACCTTGCTACTGTACCAAGCAATTTCGCCAAAACTAAAAGATGCATACAGCAGTTAAAAACGCACCTAATCAAGTGGTTTTTATAAATGCATGAAATATGCGTAAAATTTGTCAAAATATGTATGGTGTATGAAATTATAAGTGTGGCTCAAAATGTTTCTTTCGCTGCTATATACGGAAGGTCACAGTAATCCGACCAACTATATGGAATATGCAAATCCTAGAGTGGGATCCTTTATCTCGTCATGTGTGAGTTACTAAATTCGTTACAAGTTTCAGGTGAATATTGCCCAATAATTTGGCATTATCATAAAATTGAAAAAAGATTGAAAACAACGGAACATTAGTAGTACTAAAGATCATAATACTAATACAACTTATTTTCACATGTAATGCGGTAAACCTTGGGTAACCCCAACATTTATTTTGAATTTTCCACATAGTGCAACAATATCTGCTACAACATCGGCAAGGCAAGGCAATACAGATTTATTATGCAAGTATTTTGTCGGCAGTCCTGAATTTAAAGAAATAGTTGATGTTTTATTTTGAATCATGATCACTTATTGGTATATATATCTATACCTATCTATATATTCAGAAGATAAACTTTTAATTCAGAACCAGGCATTCAAGTATTGCGTAAGTGAATTAGTTTTTCATTCCCTATAACTAATTATTGATTAAATATGTACACAGATAAAGCTTGATATGATACATGATAAATATTACATGAACAAACTTGCGACATCAGATCAATTCATTGTTACACAGCTACATCTGTGCATTTTAGCGCTTCTGTCCTCTTCGTGAGGAACATGACAATGTTTAAAATATAACGTTGCTGCAACTATCACAATGTTGATTTAATTTTTAAAATTTTCACTGCGATGTGACATGTAAATAAATACAGAGCACTACTGCAACTTAAGACAAATAAGTTCTCACAACAGCTTTGATTGGCTGACGGCATAAAGCACAATTGGATAGAGCAGTAGCACATCTAGTGCATGAAACTAAATGTCCACAAGGGAGGAAAACGATTCCCACTTGGTTATCCATACATATTTTGCATAATGTCTGCTCCCGTAGTTTTCGCACTTCCTCTTCGAGATCATTTTCTGCAAAGAAAAAATCCACGAATAAACCATGCTGCTATTGTGATTAAATTGTTATTGTTAATCAAATTCTAAAACAGCGTACCTTTGTCCAGAGCATTGCAAGCTACTGCAGAGCTTTCACCATGCTCATCTTCGCCACTTGAACTTTCTGTAGTGACACATTCGACCCCACTATCTCCACTTCCACATCTGGTTGCCGGTGTTTTAGATTTTACACGTCCTAACGCATTCGACATAATTGTATCTTCATCGCCACTTCCACTGGAATTTTCCGATGATGAACTAGATGTAGCTTCTGCGGAGCTGCCAGATCCGACTCCATTAAAGGAGGTCATATTATTTATCGTACTAGCAGTGTTATTAGGGCGAGGGCAAGGTCTCTGTCTAGGCACGGGGCTCATGTTCATCTCTTCGTCATTTTCATCTGTTTCTGTATCTGAGTCTGATTCGTACTCTGAATCCCGTCCTAGGACAGCTTCCAAAAGAGCTTCTGTTGTAAGGAATGCTTGACCAGTTTGTTGAATTTTTCTTTGCAACGCCCCTTTTACTTTTGCTAATTCCATTCCCATTTCCAAAGCGGCCTATATAATATAATAACATTAATATATCAGTTACGGTTATATAATAGATGGAGTATAGATAAAATTAACAAGATTTGAGTATAGATTATGAGAGTATATGTACCTGTACAATAGGTGTGTCAATCAACTCACGAAGCTCTTGGTCCGAAACTCGTCGAGGTGGGTTACCGTTCGTAAGGGTTGAGTGCTTGTTTGAATTCAAATACTTAAGAAAAAGCAAAACAGCAGTTAGCATTTTTTCTATGACACAACAATTTTCCAAAGAATTTACTACTAGCTCCAAGTGATTTTGTCGCACCTGCTGGGACACAACCGGTGGGTTAGATTTATTTACTTCCTTGACGAACCCATCCCCCTTATTGATTGTTTCGGGTGTCTGTCCGGTTTCAACAGGCCAGCTCGTAAACGTTTTTATTCTTGAGTGAACTGTAACAAGACTGGGATGAGCTGGTCCATTACCACACGTCTTAATACCCAGGCTCGTTACAACTTCGTTGCCGTTTCCCGAAAGTGGTTGTGCACCTCTTACTGATGCTGAAATTTTAAAATCAAAATACATGTTGCATGACACTCATCATGATGGACAATCGCACCATAAGCAAAGTGAGTGTAAACCCATATAAATTACCAGGTTGGTCCGTTGTTAACGTAAGCTGACCGATATCGGGAGCATAAGGACCACACACATCTACTCCAGCTGCCTCCTCTTGGCTTGTAGAAACGGCGCCCTCATCCTCGCCTAACAGTAAATTTCCCACGGGTAGTCCACAGATGAAGGGACATCTTGGAAAATGTCGTCGATGTTCTGCCATAGGGTTGTCTCCTTGTTCCCATTCCCCAGCTACTCCTCTACAGAACGCACATTGTACCTACATAGAAAGAATACAAGCAAATTAAAAATTTTCATGGATCAGAATCAAACTGGAATATATTATGGAAGCTGGTTCAAAATTATAATGTTTATATAATATACCTTATCACCATCTTGTAAGAAAAAAAATCCTGCACGAGCACACTCCTCTGGCCGAATAAACGGTATTGGCCATCCTGGTGGTCGAGAAAAGCTATCCAATCTTGCTCTTTCTGATTTCAGAGCATCAAAATCCCTCGGTCTGCTAAAAGGATTTTCCATGCTGAAAAAATATATTATCGCAATGAGTAAACGTGGGCATAATCGAATTAATTAATTGATGTAAAAAAAGATTTGCATAGTATCTACAACCATATTATATAATAAGTTTTGTAAATGAGTTAACTTACGTTCTTGTCAGTATCATCCTTGCAACGGGTTCAAGACATCGTGAGTTATGAGAGTTACTGTTACTGTAATTGTTACTGTTATTGCTATTATTTTCTCGAACGTTATCATTCTCCATGGGCGTTGTTGAAGTAACTGGTTCCACAATATCCTCTCCGGGAGGAATGGCTGGTGCACTAGAATTTCGATCAACTGAAACGTTATCCATGTTTGGGGAAATAAGAGATCTATATAGGCGTTCTAGCCAAGAACTGCTGTCTGTGTCTTCGTGTCTGTTCCTATTTTCTTTAAAATATACTCGGTAGCGATGCTGCTTGCCTTGTCAAACAATTAAAACATTACTTGTGATTTTCCTTATTTCATCCCAATTACAAAATCACAATCTGGGCTAAAAACCTATAAACATTGCAACTGATTCTCTGTTTGGACTACATTCTTCTTGGAATAAACGACACAGGAATGCAAGACTAAGTACTACGTATGAATATGAATAATCGATTCCCCTTCGAGGATAACAATAATACTATGAGACGAGAGGCTTATTATAACTATGACTGAAACTGAAAACTGAAAATCATACATAAAAATGTACAGTCTGGTGCGGAGTGGTTCATTGCGTCGTTGTTTTGAACAGAACAGATATACCCACACGTAACAGGATACTTTGCTGAATACATTATGTTTTTACTGGCGTGGTACGTATACAGACAGATACATGCCACAACCACGAGATAGAAACAGAAGCTATAAAGCACTTGCTGGTGCTCTGCGCATAAAATTTTGTATGTAAAAAGCTTAGTGATATTCTTTATATTTACAACAGTCTTCAAACCCCTGCCCTAGGACCCTCTCTTCTCTTGCCTCGCCCAAATGGTATATTGTAATACAAAATATGTTACGTACCTTTTATGCACCAGGCCCCTGCCTGTTATTTTCCACAAAGAACGAAGAAACTACAAACGATCATGAATATGACGATTTGCCTTGCCACGACGACCACCCCACGTAAGCTGCTCCACACTAGAGAAACTTACAACAGTTGCAGTTGCAGCTGCAAGGTCTATTTAGAAAAAAATTGATGGGGGCTTTTAGCTTGGGCTGCGTTGAAGCCCCCAAGGGATCATATCAACCAACATGCAACACCAGCATATACATTCCTGTGCACTGATGGTACGGTAGAAATTCGGTGGATGTAATGAGATTATTGAGGAGTATACAGTGTGCACAAAGAAAACAATCAGACAAGCGCACTACAAATAGGACAAACTATGCGTGTACAACTAACTATATTTCAGCAATACAGTGTAGTGTGAGTGTGGGTAGTGGTAGTGGACAAAGCTTAAAAAATGTTTTTCACCAAATAACCTTTTCAATCAATTTAGTATTCATTCGTCTTGATGGATATGGGTAAGCTAGGAGATAAATATGATGATAAGATTTTAATAAGCTCTTTGATAATGAAACTAGAAACTAGATGGTACATATTTTTGAAAGGTAGAAAATTAGTAACACGGACGACGCAGCAACTTGCATGAATAAAAATTGATACTTCCAGCCAAAATCGCATGACGTAAAATTGTACGGAAGTTTGACTTGTTGTTGGGAAATCATCAGGGTGGAGCCTTATGCTGTAAAGGTTAGGTTTGTGTTATATAATGCTTTAAGCAAGATCAGCCCGCAAGTGTAATATCCAGTTCAAGAATTTAGGGAGGCACAACCTAAAAATCATAACGGGGGAAAAATTTCCTAGAATAATTCGTCAAAATCTCCATTTTGAGTACCAATTTACGTAAAGCCAGGGGTCAAAATATCGCAAAATTGACCATTTCGTAAGGTTAAATTGTCAAAATTCGGGGTTTTCATCACGTGTTTGTTTCTTTCTTTTTGCTCTGGCCATTTGGAGGGGCATGTGCCCCCTGGCTACGTCGGTGTCACGTCACCCCAATTACACAACCCGAGTAAAAATGTGTACAACAGCAGCCAAATCGAGCCAATGACGTTTGCATGAAACGACTTGATAACTTGAGCAGAAGAGTAATTGCATGCGATGCCCAACTCTGCGTTTTGCTAAAGTTGTACATAGAAAAAGTTATAAACTAAATACCTACTCGTAGTAGTCATGTTATGTTCAAGTCGAACCAAACCTTTATAGTAAATAGTGACCATATAATCTCACACACAAAGGGGTACAACGACATGCAACATCAAAATAATCTTTATGTCTAGCATTAACAATTGTTTTTGCATACGGCTACAACATTATTGTATTACTTACTACAATACAATCATTCTTCTCGTTGCACCTTTGTCCGTCTGTCCGTACATGACCTCATGGTCGAATTTATTGACCGATTTTCTCATCCTGACACACATAATGGCAGGAAGGAGTACTTCTAGAGTCTAATATTTGGACTCTTTAAATTTCTACAGAAATCGCAATAGAGAAATAGAAATAGAGATAGAGAAAGGGAAATAGAGAAAGCATTCAAATTATTAGCACCTTTTTAAAGTTTACCCCGCTGATTCGACAAATGATTCGACAGCACTTACCGACAGTAAAACATACTATATTATGCAAGGTCTCTCGCAGTGAAAGCATCATTCATTACGAATATGACCCTAAATTGCATACTGTGCCAGCGCTTTATGTGAAAACGCTAACGAGCTCGTGTTCATATTTTAGTCCAACGGCTGAAGTTAGATAATTTTGTTTTGACCCTAATTATAGAAATTATACCAACTACGTTTTGTGTAATGTACATGTGCCATTCGACAACGCGTTATCAGGCTGAGCAAGAATTTACCGTGAATAAATAAGATTTCGAATGTTTTGTTGAACATATCACATGCTATTCTAACTAATAACGTGTATGTGTCCGTGCAAGAATATTCCAGTGGTTACACACTGCCTGGTTATATTAGTCACGCCGAAAATAAAAAGATATATATAAGATTTTTAAAGGTTATAGTCGATATATTATGGCATTTTGCTTAATATACAATACAACCATTGTTGAAAGCTTGTGTAGGGTTGTATTTGTGTATTAGAAAAATCTATAAAACGTACAAATTAAATTATTCCAGACATAAGCAGTAAAGAACTTTTACAGTGACTTGTAGTAACATATTGATTTAGTTAGACCATATACTATGAGATGAGAAAGAAACACGAAACATGCAATAATTTACGTGACAAGCTAAAATTAGAATTATTTGTTGTGGATGTGAGCAATACAATGTTGACAAATTGGATTTAACATGACAGTAGATCACGATACCATACCATTTTCGTATGAACGCATAATATGTTTGACCGATGACAGGAAATTACGCGGAAGGACATGTTACTAAAATGAGCATGCTATATTAAAGCTAAGCTACGAACAGTGCGTACGTATATATATGTCAAAAGTTTTGTAATGACATTTTTTCAGACACATTTCACGAAAGAAATAGTGTAACAAACGACGAATTATTTAGTTTGAAAAAAATATGAATTTAAAATTTAAAAGTTGAATTTGATATGCATTTGATTGGTGATAAATAAAGCGGAGAATATTCACTAAATGATACTTTCTCTGAATACTTTCTTTGAATATTTTCTCTGCATTTGCACTGATAGAATCTGGCTATAGAATCTAATTAACGTTAAAGTAAAATGGGGTTCACATGGTGATAATTTTTATTATTATTNTGGTGATAATTTTTATTATTTTAGACTGATTGCACATGAACAAATTGAATTGATTGACATGTTTTACCACTGCTGGCAAGAATTTAAACGTAAGGTGAGTTTAAATTTCTATGGAATTGCCCATTTGGAATTTCCTTGCCCCATAAATTTTAAAGGGAGCTCTTACGAAAGGAGACTTCTTACCTAAACGTAAGGAAAAGTATTCTTTAAGAATATGGCCAATGGCTGTTGGTCAGGTCACGTATTCTAAGTTCTAACGTAGTAAGGCAACAGCTGGTGAAACCTTTCAGTAATATGCAGAAACATTTCTTAAGGTAGAGTCTGCCGGGAAGTCCAATATAGACTGAGGAATAAATGTAGACGAAAGTTACATCTACGGGAGATACTCAGATACTCCTTTCATAAAAGGATTTAAATATTTCATTTCATTGTCATAATCGCATCAAAGATCAAAACGTATTGCTAAATTGCTACTTGCATAAAAACACGAAATTAAATTTTACCACACATTTGGCAATGAAACTTTTATTAACCCTAATCTTAAATGTAAAGTCCAGTCTTTAAATTCTCACAGAGCTTCAAACCAAAAAGTCTGCTTCGTTTCGCCGTTCATGTATGTTACACTTCAGCAGTATAAAATAAACATTTAGGCAATGGGTAATACTTGCACCAAAAACGTTTTTCACTATGTCGTCATCACCAACTTTTATAACAACCATTCATTTAAACTGCTCCTTTCTCAACATACCGAGTACCAACTTTCATAAATTATAATATAAAAATTCCATTGTAAGTATGCATTGAGCATTATTGTTTACGTAGAAAATAAATAGGCTTTTATGGTCTCCACTTGTACGGTTGTGGTTCACTATGTATGTAAATTGTGAATGTGATCAAAACGACCTTTTAGCTTTGCATGCATGGTGTGACGTGATTTATATATCCACCTAATCCACCTAATATTATGCTGTGTGCTTCTATGGAAAGACACTACTATAATGTACAGCATCGCAGGAAAAAATCGTATATTTGATATTATATTTCATGTTGCATGTATTCCGGTCGTACAACATACTGGAATGAAGTGAAAAATAAGATGAAAAGATGATGATGATGAGTCCTAGTTGAAGGACACTATGCTGGAATAGTACATGCTTAGGTACTATTCCACATGGATAGATAAAATGTACATTGTTTTGTACCAACTCTAGATAATAGTTGGTCCAACAAAAGTGAGAAAAATACATAACACAAGAAAAAATGGTTTCAACCTTCAACGATAATATTGTATTCAATGTTTTTCTGTCATGCATGCATACCAGAGCTGTGAGCATTTTTTAAAACTCTCATGTAAACTTATTCTTCCACTTAGCTCCAACCAAAAGTCCAAAACTGTTGTGTACCCAAAAAACTTGATCCTGTTACTGAGAATTCTAAATACAGCGAGGGTGATGACGATGAGTCACGATGATTTAACATCAACGTCATCACTAAATTGCCAGTCATCGTTAGCTTTGAATTAATAAAAACTTGCGTATGCTTTTTCAATACTTGTTTGAATTTTTTAAGTAAATTCTTAATCTTCTCATTGAAATTGTAAATATCAATTCAAAATAACAAATTTGGTACCGCATACAGCAAAACTGTGTGTGCGTAAACATCTCTTTTTTTAAAAAAAAGTATTTAAAATTATCCATTATTGTTTCTACAAAAGACAAGATTCCTTTGTATTAAAGAAATTCATGTCTTTAATGCATAAGGATTTACTGAACTTCGAAGCGTATTTTCAGTATTTTCATTGCACAAAATATTCCATATGACTTATGACATTTTGTTTCGTTTACTCAAACTTGAAAAGCTATCATTTTTGCGTTGTTAGAGAACCTTCGACGCGCCGCATGTAGCCTCGGAAGAAACGTATTTATTGCAGAAAAAATACTTCATAGTAACGTCAGTAGTCAGTGCTAAACTAGCATATTACCTTCAAACGTACCGACTAAATACCTTCGTGACATAATGGGGACATAAAGACGGGTTAACGACATTGCGGAAATAGTATGATGGTTGGCAAGCAAGCACTTGCCAAAA
>JAHZNB010004006.1:0-16322 GCA_027744295.1 Callyntrura guangdongensis
CCAATCATTTCCCTGAATGAATCGAGAGATCGTGCGGTATCGTGAAATCAGCAGTAGTGGCTTCACGGGTAACCCCAAATATGTAGGAACTCAACAAACTAAAACTACTCACAATTAGAGGGATTTGTAATTGACATGCCTGCGAGGAGACATAACGTTGTTTGAAAGTATGTGGGTGGCCGTAACGTCAAGTATATGTTTTAAAAAAGTTCATTACTAATATTACTCTAACATTACCACATTCCACCAACTGAAAACTTTTCAGTGAAAAGTATAAAATAGAAAACCCAAATCTCTTTAATAACTTACGTAGATTTAGAGGACGATTAGAAAAATTGTGAAAAGTCTATCTAAATCTGTGGTATATAGTACAGCATTATTTTTCGATGTGCCGGTAAACTGCAAAACTGCAACAGTAAAGCTTTTATACTATTTTCTCCTCTCGTTACTAAACGGTTTTCTCCTTACAGGCCATTTACTCATCCAATTAGTTTGCCATGTTGAATTGTGTTCTTTTGAGCTATAATAATATGCTTATTCAGCAGTAATACATTTTGCTTTTCAATGAACCAAAGAGCCCTTCAAGTTTAGAAAGTTTGCGCTGTTGTTGTTGCTTCTACTGGAATGTGTACTTGAAAAGCAAGTACTACGAGTTTAGTACAGCAGTGGCAGTAGACAACTTTTTCTCTCTGCACTCGTGCGGATTCTTGCCACTTGCGCTTATGGGTAATGAAAACGAATGAGCCATGCAATTTATTAGCTTGTCGTAATTGGGAGCTGCTGCTATGCTCGCTGTTCTCTCTGGTTTGACTCAAGTATAATCCACTCATAATCACATGGCTCCCCCAGTATTTCAAAAGAAAAAAACTCCGACGCAGCGACTGTATTGGGGATGGTTTAATTTTAGAAGTTTTGTATGGCAATAGTCCTGAAAAGAGCAGAGATTCGATTCGAAGGATAAACGTAGAGACAAACAAGTTGTTCATTCACGTCCATTACATTGCTATACAAAGATTTATGGAAAAGTTGTGTAAATGTTTACAAACAGCAATTAACATGGTCTCTTCATCATCTACACAATTTGGTTACAAAACAGAATAAAAAATTGTGTACGCTTTCCGCCAATGTTCTTGGTAGAAATTGAATAACATGCAACCGAAAGTACCTTTCAATCAATATAAAACCACCGTAATTTCCCTTTACGGACTTGTAAAAGCATCACATGGCACACACCAATAATACAGACTATACCCTGCAAGAGCTTTTTTGATGGGATATTTAGAAATACAATATTGAAAGTAGATCATTAGCTATATCGGTTTCATGAAAATTTAATTGGAAGATTTACACCAAATTTATTGTCTACATTTCATTACCCTGATCTGAAATGAATACACGATGAAAAACACAATACTGAAAAACCTGATTTTGTCTACGGGTACACCTTCAACGTTAATTACGGTGAAGTACCTGATGATGCTTGTAGTAGTGGTCCAATCAAATGAAGAAAGCTGCACGCGTGCAACAACGTGAGCACAACAATCCGAGTAAATCACCGTAAGCAGATCCCCTTTAGGAATCCTCGTTCAGTATCTGTTCTTTGCTAAATCGAAGCATTTTTCAGAGGGCTCCTTGTTCTTGTCAAGAAATTGATCAAATTAATAATCTCAGCCTTCTAGATTACAGTTTAGATTACAGATATGTGTGCATTTTAAATTAAACTTAGCAAGCTTACATGAAGCTAAAAGTGCATTTACTAGTAACAGTTTCTGGGTTACCACAGGGTTACCTTTGAGGACCTATAAACGCCACGTGGCTTCATCTTAAAATTTCAAAATTACTAGTGAAGGAATAGAAGGGATAAGAAATCGACTGGAGAATAACTAAATTCAAAATTACAACGGTTTCTGATATATACCTCAATTCAATGCTACGTTTGAAGCTAGGCGTACATGATTATGATGGTCTCTTTTAAAATTTCGGACAAAGCGGTCAGCAAAATTGATATTCGTTGTCAACGTCGAGATAATCTATGGACGGACAGACATACATAAGTTAATAGGTGGTTTCGACACTTTTGTTATGTATTCTTACTATCCTAACTTTTATGTTGATGCAAAGCAAGTAATTTAATTAATACTTCCTTACTATAAGGAATGGGTTGAAACTTCGAACCATTTTAAATATGCAATTGTACGTCGAATAACTATTTTCTGGTATTGGAACACATGAACATGTTCACTTGATCAAGTGGACAATGGACACTGACTGACAAGAATATGACCATTTGAACATTAATACCAATATTTATTTATCACCGAAATCAATGACACAATAACGCACTTTCCGGTTAAGAATAAGAACTAGTTTTGTATTCCGGTTAGTATTTTTTATTACATATTACAAATAGCGTCTTTTTACATTCATCACAAACATTTTTCATAGTATGTTCAATACAGGCTCATATAATTTTACTGGGTTAATAGTCAAAGTTGCTCCTGTGTTTTCCTAAAATTTGAGCAACTATGCTTTTCCAAATTTATTATTGCCTTTGGCTGAAGAACGCAGAGTATATGAACCCTGCTTCCATTCCACCGAGGATTGGACCAACTATGTACACTGTACAACATTAATAAAACTATTAATGATTTGCATTTTATTGTACATGCCATTTCTTTTACCATCATAGTCTTACCTAGAAGATCGTTCAAAGCCTGTGTGTTTAAAGTAATAATTGCTGGTCCAAAACTTCGCGCTGGATTTACAGAAGCTCCCGTGAAACCGATCTGAAAGAAGAAAACAGCTAATTCGTTTGAGATTATTTTTACAAAGCGTGACATGCTATAGTTGGTAATTTCTGTCATGATAATTTACTCCTGTTAGATGAGTAACAAAAACAGCGAGTCCAATTGCAAGTGGAGCTGATCCTAATATAATAAAAGACAATATATATTATGCTGGAGTTATAATAATACAAGTGCTTATTTGTTAACTAATTAGTTATTATACAAAGCTGATAGAAATTAGCCTTCATATGCATTACTACCTTTAATATCTTTTCTCAAATCATCACAGACTGAACATACGGTGAAAACAAGAAGGAACGTCAGAGTAAATTCTGTTAAAATTCCGTTAACTATTCCAACTCCAGGCGCCAATGTGCTGGTGCCCATTCCCCAAAGAGGATGTTTCTCGTAGAATGTTGATTTATATGTCAAAGCGTCTGATTCCTTCGGAGTCGGGGTTCTGCGTATGTGGTGGGTGGCGAGCTTAAAATAATTTTGCAAAACACTTGTCATACAATGTGACTCAGGGTACATTTCAGAAAACAAGAATCAATACAATTAATGCAGATACCCAGAGAAGTGAAGCGCCAAGTAAGGACCCGAAGCACTGTACTACGGTGTAGAGCAGGGCCTTCAACAAGCTACATTTTCCCGCTATCATGAGGCCAAACGAAACTGCAGGATTTAAATGCGCTCCAGAAACATGACCTATTGCCTAGAAATTTCATGTGTGCAGTTTTATTAACAATGTTATCCAGACCAAAATGTAGAAAATGTTTATATTGTATGGGTCCATAGACAGGTTACTTACTTGAGCAATTGTTGCTACTGCCAGACCAAATGCAAAGGAAATATGTAATGGGTCCATTCGTGTAGATGTAGAAACTACGTAATACTTAGGTTCTTCGTCTCTTTTCAGTGGGACTTCGCCTATGTCACCAGGGCCAGGGCTCGTCTTTAAGTCTTCTAGATTAGCTGTTGTTGACGTGATACAAGAACCTATACCAAAGAAAACCAACAAGCAAGTGCCCAGGAACTCCGCCAAAAGCATTTTTCCAAAGTTTGGATCCATTATGTCCTCAACTCCAACTGTTAGAGTTTGATAGGTGAAAAAATCACAATTACAATCATACAACCCAACGATCACGGATTACTCAGTATGAGTAATCGCAACCTACAACGTACGCTAAAGTAGTGGTAGTTACAATTCACGTTGTAAATTTGAACTCACGAGTTGGAAACTTTGGTTTTTGCCAGCATTGTCCAATGCAGGGAGTGCTTCTTTTCTTTGTTTGAGGCGGTGCATACTGATTTGCGTTGTTCATTGGAGCTGCTGTCGTTGTTTTGCTTTTAAGTCTGCTAGCTTCAACTGCAGAAGCATTATTGGTTTCGCGAGTGTCTTCAACACTTGTGGGCTCTGGGTCAAAAGACTCGTCGGACATGATGACCACTGTCGATAAATACCAGCCGAAAAGTTGTCAAGAAAGTGAAAATCTAGGAACAAGTTTATGGACGCATCTAAAAATATATAAAACCAATATGGGCGCAGTAATTCATTCCATCTAATCACAATCCCGATTTTTATGACTTTCCAACGATCGGAAATGAAATTAAAAATTATGGTTCATGTCTTGCTTCATATAGTACCTTGACTACCATGTTGTTTGGGAACAATTCATAGTAACTCGCATCGCTCGCAAGGAGTACCTAGTACCTACCTATTATGGTCTGGTTCTGGTTGGGTGTGTTTCCGGTTTCACCCTTTGTCTAAATTATGCAATGACGTAAGACGTAAAGTCTTGAAATTTACATTGGAATTTTCGACTTCCCACAAGTATATGGTTTTTCCACTGATCGATATCATTTACTATATGTCGGTCAATTGTCAATACTCTATTACATTTACCAAGTTTCAGTTAAAACCAAACCTGTTCCCGTTCTCTTTTTATCGAATAAATTAAAGGTGGACACACATAATAGTTTCCCTTTTGAATGTGACCTGATGAAAAAGGAGTAATAAATTTCGTTCTTTCTGCTTTTGTGTATACAATCCCGAGAAATATACGAGTACTATGAAACCGTGCAGGCCAGAATATGCCAACGCGGTGATCGTCGAAACCGAATTGTTCGGTTGGTAAGAGTAAAGAGAGCAGTAGCATCAGATTCTCTCCTCGTGGTAATTGTGTCCCCAGAAGAGGTGTGTTCGTGTTGAACCAAGGTTGAATGAAATCGGAAAAAGTTGGTGAAAAGAATGAAATATATAGGGTACAGGTTGCTTGTCCGTCCTTCTATTATTATGACTCAGTACAGCAGCAGACCACTATGCAAAAAGGATTGTTCCGAAAATGTTCATCTGAAGACATCAGTTTTTGTCCCAAAAAACGCGTATCATACAGAAAATATGCATCCAAATATTTGATCTATTTGCGCACTGGTATGTGCTTATCTTTTATTCACGAGTGGTAGTACCAGCAGGAGTGGGAAATATATGTGGAAATACAAAAGGTTTGGTTGGCCGTTAAAGGTTCAACTTCAGCAAACCTCGTTACTCATTATTCGCTCACTGACTTTAGTCTATAGTTCATTCAATGCACTCATTTATAGCTATCTGTAACTAAGCATGTAGTGGTAAGTTGGTGATTTCCTGGAAGCATTAAAAATACAAACGGTCGTTTGGTCGTCCAAAGCAAATGATAAAGGGAGGGTGCGAGGAAGAGGAAAAGAGGCGAGAATATATATACTTTTAAAACAAACGTAATTTATGAGCGTTAGAGGGGCTGGGTTTCAATTTCCCATATATATACACTGTGTGAGTTGTAAGGAAGTGGGGATGACCAGGATGATGATTATTTCGGGGAACAATCTTCCATTCAGTCCCATGTGCAGTGTGTATAGCAGAAAATGAATGCGAATATGCAAAAGAATAGAATATGTATGTCGTATGTGCGTCATGTTGGGCTGACTGGATATGTTTACCTTAACGCTAGAGTGAGTTCTAAACTTTTGTGCTGCCGTTGCAGATAGGAGGACAATTGTTATCTTTCGTAAGCTTTTTAGACAGACCGCACGTGAATTCCCCTTTATTCCAGTTTTAAGGGGAGGAATAATGATTAGTTGGAGAAACCGTAGAGTATAATACGACGCAGCAAAAAGGAGAGGTTTCGCATGACAGTATTTTGTACATTGGCTACGCACTACGTAGGCGCGTTAACAAGGAAAAAAGCTGTGAAGAAATTCAAACTGATCCCCTTATAACCGTTTATTAAATCTAACAGCTGAAAATCTCGGTGCATTTTTACGATACTTACGGTCTTTTTTAATGTGATTTGATTAGCATTCTATGGTAGTTTGTTTAGCTCAGTTAAATTAGTAATGGCGTGCTTACCCACAATACTTATGCCGTATGTATTTCTATGTGTCATGTCTGACAAAATCATTACGGATGGGAAATAGTAGAACAACAACAAGTGAATAAGATAGCATGATTTATACTAACGCCGCTTTTTGCTTAATACCCAATCTGTTTCTTTTGCGTATAGGTATAGTACTCCGTGTATTTTTCACTCGCTTTGCTAATTGTACTTCTGTCTCTCAAACAGTTTCCCACATTTTTAGGTATATCATGCGATGGTTTTTTTTTGTCAGAAAGCTTTCTTCCTATTAGCAAAAGTATTGGAAAGCTTGTGTTGACGAACTGAAGGAAAGGGAAAGTACCAACGGTAATTTATCAACCATTTTTGTGCAGTAAATGTACGCATAAGGATTTCATGCTTCTCACTAATGATTCACGTGGCAGTCATTGTTCTGTGTAATTTGTGGTGAGTAACGGGATTACCTGTTTATATTCCCTGGAACTGTAAGCACACAAACAATTCTAGCATTGTTTTTGTTGTTATTAGACTAATGAGCTACCGAATACTACCCTTTCGTCCCATAAAAATCTTATGTTCTTGAGAGAACATTTTGCTGACACTGTTTTGTATTTTGCTCATAAGAAAGGACTCCCATTAGGTGAAAATTTAGGAGTACACGCATAAATTTTTATGACTTGGAAGCACGACGCAACGTGAATGAAAAAGGGTAAAAGCAATACTTTAAAACGGGAAGGTAGTGTTAGTAGTTGCACGCGTTGTTTTTATTAATTTTGTTTGGTGACAACTGAACTGGTATATTTGCTCGAACTTGTGTTTTTGTCCTTAGTTAAATAAATAAATAAGTGAAAAAATGTCCTTAGTTAAATAAATAAATAAGTGAAAAAATTAAGAGGATAAGGAATTTCCCCGAAGTAAGCATAACAGACACTAATTTGCTGAAGCACATTTTTGTGACGTCTACCTCAAACAATACTAATCAGCAATACGCTACAGTTGTGTGTGCCAGAGCCAGACAAGTGAAACGTGTGTTGATGATTTCCAGGAACAGTACACATATCCTGTGTCCTGCTACAGTTCAGAATAGAAGAGTAAAGTCCGTTTGCGATTGAAACTGGTCGCGCATGTAACGTATAACTGGATAATAACAACAGTCAACACACAGACACATAATATTTTGGAATCAAATCATTTTAAACCTAAAGTAATTTAGACCCACAACCCTAACTGTATGCATGAAATAATAATTTATCGGTAGGTTTTCTACGCAATAATGCTACTCGTGTGGAATTTGTGCTGTTCCGGTTGCATGGACAGAAAATTTACTAATTGTGCCGCATCATATCGTGCGTATTTAATATGACAAGGTACTTACGCCACACCCCGAATGAAAGTTGGATTTTACAAATACCGACTCAATTCTAAAGACTAGTAATACTACTACTAGTGCTGTAGTTTTGCTTCAAGCAAGCCCGTTTGAAAAATTTGTGGAAAAGCATGTACAGCTACACAGAGTCGAGTAAAGTATGACCAGTCATTTGCACAAAATCCTTCACACATGTACAGCAGATGAAATGACACTCATGAGTCCCTTGGGCTTTTCCCTAAAGTTTCAGCTTTTCTCCTTGTCAAGCCTGTGTGTGTACATGGTTTTACACAGCAGCAAATGTAAATGTTAGAGCGACTCTCCTGAATGCAACCGCCCATACTGTAGTAATTGCATTCAGTGAACTATTCATAATTGACTAGCTGTATGCAAAAAAGGGATGCGTGTACTGTTATGTAAATTACGAACGGAGCGTGGGGTAATGCTGTTGAATATTAGGCAATAAAAAAGCTTTTCTGCTCCGGTGGACTCTGGACCAATGACTACGAACATAATTATTTTTTCACGTGCACGCTTTGCTCCCGGTTCTGGTGCGAGCAAAACGAGTGAGTAATTTTCAGGATATGAAGAGTGAAAGCGGGAAATAAGCAACACGCTTTCTGTCCGTGGATTTTATAAACTTGTACTACGATTGTATAAACTTTATTCACTTTTTGCCAATGGTTATATTATATTTATGTATATTTATAGACAGGACAAATTTTAATTGTGAAATGCGGTCGGCAATAGAAAGCAACTATTGCTGTTGCTTTTCAAGCTTCAAACAACTTCCTCCCCTTGTCAAACAATTTAAGTAAATAGCACGACTGATTTCTCTGTTTTCCTATCTTTCGTTTTGTTTGTGGCCACGCCATTTGGTCCTGCTCCTCCTCGGTTTTCAATGGGTAAAATTGTGTACATTCTAAACATACATTTGGATAAAATTTCGTAACTTTGTCCTATACCACTTTGGTAATGAATCAATCAATATCGATACTTATTTAGGCACATGTTATGTGACTATATAATTTTTCTCCATCGTGGCCGTCCGGCCTTCCGTCTGCACGATAACTTTTGAAGGAAAGGGAATTTTGAAATTCTGTTTTCGCCAATCGATACATATGGTCAATAGCTCGGATGAGTTCGAGGATGGGCATTTGGGGTGAACCCCTTGCGGTCAAATGGGGGTCAAACCTTAAAACTAAATTGTTAGACTTTAACGCCAATACTACACTACACTACACGCTACATGTGCCTAGACTACTAGAGTTTACAATACTTTATTTTGATATACGTCACTTAATCCACTCAAATTATAAATATTAACATGGGTGGTTAAGTAAATTGTTTTAGAATATGAGTTTTCTACTTAATTTCACTCTCCGATTTTAAAATTTGTTGGTCACAAAAAGAATGTATACCTCGCATTTTCCATTACATGATCAAAGTTTTTTCAGTTGAAGGTCATTATTATATTTTGCGGCGCGGCTTAATGTTATAATCTTGTGAAAATTTGAGGCAGTGAAAGCGGCCGAAAACTTTAACGGTTTAACCTTAAGTGATAAATGTGTGTACTGTGTTTGAAACAACTGCCATTTTCACTTTGTAATACTTGCCTTAACATTTGAGTGAAACTTATTTTTAATTTATGTAACCGCGCACTATGATTTAATTATATAGTCGATCTAACATTTCTAATTGAGTATTAAAATTTTCCATTAAATATATTCGTTAGTACCGTGAAAGTAGCCCGAAGTAGCCGACAAAATCCCCCTACTTTGCTTATTTGTGAAACTAGAAATCCTTTTAAACCGCCCCAAGCCATCAACAGAGCCGCTCGCTATCACTGCAACAACTTTGCTATGTGACATTTTCATTGAATATAAAGTCTTCAGAAAGTAATTCCTTCTTTCTGTCTGACACAATGATATCTAGATGTGTAATCCGGTCGATTCCTTTTCTTCTCCATTTCATAAGTACTTTACTATACTATAAGCCCATAAATTTCAACTGGCATGGGGTAAAGGCAACTACGACATGCATGTTGGACTGTCTCCAAAAGCTATATTCGGCTTAAAGCTGCACAATCTCTTAAAACTGCAAGATTTAAAAATGAAAAGAGCGATAAAGAGAAAAGAATAAAAGACTTTGATGACGCTGTGGAGGAAAGTGCACACGACTGCAATCCTCCATCCTTTTGTTTCATTTCGTCAGAGTAGCAAACCGAGACCATTTTTTGTCTTCTTTGTTTAAAAAATACGGAAAAGGAACTGTCCTCTCTTTTTTACTGTACTCTTTTGGCCCCTAGTTCCACTACATTATATACGAATGTGCATCGTTTCCCTCCAAAATTACAGCATACAACCAAGTGAGTCGAGTCACTTCTGGGAAAGTACTTCCGTTAAAATTCACATCTTGTCTTGTCTTGCCTTCGGTGTTACGCTGCGCATATAGCTTACAATGTACACAGTACACACATTTATATCTGTCCATTTGCATAAATATACCATCAACCATGTGCGCCATGTGTATTAAAAGAATACGTATTGCTTATATTGTGTTATAACTAGAGCCATTCATACATTACGTGAGTGCATTGCAAAAGTGTCAAATTGAGGGATATGAGGTGTGTGAAACACCCAGAGGAATCGAGAAATGAAAAGAACGTGCCTACTTTTTTCAACATGGAAATTTGATATTACCTTTTAAATGAAATGATACCTTTGTATGCATCAGGGTAGAATAAAAAAGTTTCTGAATATCCACGTAATTTTAAGCATCGTTAACGCTGGAAAACAATTTAAATTCAACACTTCCAAAATATAAGAATCGTTTGTTTGTTAAAAGTACCCGTAAACAAATATTATGTACGATATATACATCTATGTACCATTGTACCATACGCTATGTACGTAAAATTACGACCTTACCAGGAAATTTGACTACTTTGAGTTCCATAGTGGCGGAAATAGGGTCAACTAAACTGGTTGAAGGCTGTAAAACAAAACAAAAATGCAAAGTCGGAAGTGTCTTTAAATAAACAAATCACAATAAACTCCATTCTGTGAGCAGAACCAAACAATATAAACCGTCACCCGTCATGCACAGTCATCATTCATATAAAAAAAATATATAATTTTGACGTCATTGATAAAAAAAACATTCACGGTCGGTGTATTAGTGTAGAGTTCCCAAAATTGCCCTTTTTAATATTTACAGCATTTTGATCGACATACCTGTCACTGTCACTACCACACAGTATACAGCTGTCACATGTACCTCGTTGGGGGTCGTTTCTGCTTCTGTTTTTCCTAAATGACTACCTATATTATAAAAAAGACGTTTTCCGGAACCTTTCTACTTGTTTCTGCACATATCTGGAAAAATCTTCATTTCTATTTTTGGTATGAAACTGTTTGCTACGCACAACATCCATATAATGTATATGCTTACAACATTAAAGACATTAGTACCTGTCGCACACTCTCTACGTTTATATGTGTATACTCTACGCACATATTTTTCTAGTATATACTTCTCCTGTAATATGTCAGTTGCCAGTCTTCTCTGACAATCAGTGACATTTTGACTTTTCTGCAGAAGGCGCAGACCAGCATCGCCAACTGTTTCTGTTACTCCGCAAATGCCATTTTCAGATGTGGATGTTTTAACCGTATTTTATGTCGTTTATTTCACTTCATGTACATACATTTCAATTCTCCATCTTTGTCTAATCCTTCTGCATAGTGTATATGTGCCTGCCTCTGTATGCAGGGTGGTTTATGGGTATCCATCTCTGTTGGTGAAGACTTTTTCCGCCGCACTAAAATATTAATGTTTACGATAGAAAAGAGAAAGTAAAAAGATATGTAGCGCTCTAATGCACTGTTTTTCCTCACGCCGAGCACATCTTACGTTAAAAATAGGAGGAAAAAAATCACTTTCCTTTTGTTCTTTTATTGAGAACTCGTAATAGAGAAACAGATGTACAGTAACAAGACAGAACGGAAAAGGAGCTGCCGACAAAAATCTAACTACTTTGTTCATTTCTCGTTTTCCTCCCTTTATCTCTCCCTGTCTGTCTCGCACTCTGGAAATCGATCAAAAAAGGGGAAAAGGTTGTTTCAGTTCTCGCCTCGCCCCTTTTATCATCCAACAAAACCATTCTTATTAACGTTTCTGGTTACTCTATTTTTCTCTTTGTCTCTTTTCCATTGTACTTTTTTCATGTTTTCCTTTCACATGAAATAGATGTGTAATAAAAATAAATAAATGATGATAAAGAAAATACCGGAAACATTAGACATATTGGGCAACTTTATCAGTTTCTTTGACTCAAAAAAACAGAAGTGTTTCATTTCACTTGATATTCTGTTAATGTTTTTGGGGCAGGTGTGCGATTTTCATCTTCAGATTGTGTGGACAAGGCTCGTCACGAACTCAAAGCGCACATAAAACACAACTTTTTATGGAAGCCTTTGTAATACTAAAACTAGAAAGAAAGAGAGAGAGAGAGAGCATGAATATAGTTGAAAAGTAGTAAATTACCACCACAGCATCCATCCCACCCTTTTAGTAACCGTACAATGACCCAGGGATAACGAGAGAAAATAAAAAAAAATACTGGCGAGCTCGTCTCTTGATACTGTTAGAGTTGCTCTTTGTATGTAAATAGATATACTACATTACTCCATTGTTATTCTTTTTATAAGGTGTCTATAAAGCAATTCGTTTACGTACATTCATAATATTTTATGTACACAGTGTGGTTTTGCCATGGGTTATACTATTCCATCTTAAGTAATAATGGTAATCACACCTCTCTTGTTTCACAGCCCAAACTACTCCTTCTTTTTCCCTCTATCTCCTACTTTTGTTTCAAGGCCGGATCTGGTTGCCGCCCTTCCGTCAATCAGGAAAATGCATTTGGAAAGCATGTACATACGTAGGTGGTTGCAAATGAAGTGAAAACGGGGAAAGCAACTATCAACCAATGCCTTCCTCTGAAATACTTTAGCTCATATATTGGAATCTACGTTTATAGAACTTCATATTATATGTATTACTCAAAGGTACACTAATGGTTTTACTGCAGGGTGTATGAAACATGATGCTGTACAAACCACCAGCCGTGGTTCCAGACTCGCTATAGAGGAAACAGCAAAGCAAAAAAATACCAACGGGCAAAACAAATTGTCTTGGGATTTTTCTCATCTCCAACCTTAATTAAATTTCAAATTGATTTCGAAAATAATAACAGGATTTAAACGATGGACATGCACATGGACAAGAGTAAAACGACATGTTCACTTCTGAAATCGATTCATTCCATTCCACCACAGAAAAATACAAAATTTCCTAAATGTTGGGTAGTTTTCTGTAATAAAACTACATATGTATTAAAGAACTGGTTTTAAAACAATATTTAGCCGGGAATTTTGAAAGAATTATAGGGTATTACTATTTTTGACTGTGTCATTATATGCTTCACTCGAGATTTTCTCTCTTGTCTGCATTGAATGCAGCATATACGGGGTGTACATATTTTACTGATAATTTTATAGCGTGTATAAATATAGTGTTTGTATACACGCTTGGGTTTAATTCTAGTACCTTTTTGCGCTTTCCCATATTTTTTCCTCCTAAACTTTTACTCTATACCCACAACTGGCAGGGAGGAGAGAGGGAAGTTGCAAATAACAAGTTTGAAAGAGTACAAGGGATGGCGTGATACATGATGGCAGCACATAGCAGTGGTGGCCCTTGGCATGTCCAGAGAATATAAATCAGTCTCCTGCCAACGTTATACCCAAGATGGAACAAACCAGCAATCCACTGTACAACTTTCTCTTTTATTATTACAAAACACACACACAGTCTTATAAAAAAGACGAGAAAACTGCTCCCACCGACACAACATATTTACCCCACTATACATTCATACTGTTAGTCACTTACGCCAGGACACACCACATGGGCCCACCACACCGCATCACCACTTCAGCCACTACTATTGCTATTTTCTAACAACAGACATTCGTCTTCTTTTCTCTGTTTCTTCTTCGTCATCATCAACGCAGTCGGTCCTTCATTGTGTTTTTGGCTTAAAGCATTTAAATGGAGAAAATTCGGCACGTTGTTGGATGTCTGAGAGAGTAAAGTAGACATGTCCGTTTTTCTCGTGTAGTCCATAATCTATGCCTATAAACACCCCCTTTGTAGCTATATCCACCAGAGGAGAACATATAAGCGGCCCCCTGTACCTGCTATTTTCTTCCCTCCTATTGTATGTACATGTCTTTAGAACAATATAGCTTTGTATATAATTCCAATCGTGAATTCATGTTGCTATATAGTTTCACTTTGCTTTGTGGCTGAATACGCCTCTGGGACTCTTTATACTTTTGAAATGGAAACGTGTGTTTGGACATGCAATCTTGTATACACGAGGTTGGTAGCAACAAGAGTTAAGACGTCCGCTTATACCTACAGATTTACGTGTATCCTCAAATAATCTATGCCGTAAAGCGTTCGCCTTTTTTCCAGTGCTCATTGTTGTGGTTGCAGTTTGTAAAGAAGAGGAAAGGGAAAGAGAGAAGGGAAACACAAGTCAACTCATGATTTCCTTCCGCCTCCCGTTCATAATAACAAAGGAAACTTAAGACCTTTCTCTCTTTGTCAGCGCAGCGGTAAGAATCACAAGTTGAAATCACAGCGTGTTGTGTATGTACCTACTACTGTGACCAAGCTACAACATGCCTATCCTCACATCCTCACGAATTTACGCTACACTATATACGCTTTTTGTTGTTTCAGGCGCCGAAAATTAGATTTTGTTTTAGAGTTTGCTCATTGCTTAACATCATCAATAAATACAGGATAAATGACCATTCTCCTTTTTTGCCGTCGCAGCAGTAGTCTTGGGGCATACTTGGGTAAACATGTTTTGGAGGCGATAAGCCCAAAAAAAGGAAAGTGGGTGGGAGTAAAAGTTTTTTCGGGTAAATTTGCGCAAACCAGCAGTAGTCCAGGAAAAAAACGTGTTGTGGTAGCATACGCATACTGCATAACACAGTTTTTTTGTTTATGTTCCCTGTCTATCGTTACTGCTGGTGCAGCAAAGTAAAGAAAAATATATGTCTTTAAATACCATATTTGACTCAAGCTCTCTCACACGAATTTAACGTAAACCGTCTTCTCAGAGAAAAACCTCGTTGAATCACATTTAAGCTGTACTATAAGTCGGATTACAAGGAATGAACAAATTCTGTGATGAGGATGATGTAATTTAAGCTGGATATGAGGGAGTGTGACGATTTTGGCTGAGGGGTAAACAACTAACGTTGTAATGGTAGATAGTCAACCAACCTTATCATCGTTATCACATAAACTGCTCGTATTTTTGTCAGGAAAAGGCTTCCTTTTTTAAAGCAAATGTCGGCTATAATAGTCCGTTGGACAAAGCTATACTCGAAAAAGTGCTGGCTAACGTAGGGTTGTTTACGTAAAGTAAATTTTTATTTAATGCAAACCACTCCCTGTAAAACTGTTTAGGAGACCACAAATTGAATGGAGGAAAAAGTGCAACGGAATGCAGTTGAGAAAATTAAATTGCTTTAAGTATATAATATATGGGGGATGTACGGATGTACGGTTAAAACAAATTTTGAGCTCCATATATATATATACATCTGCATAGTGTAGTGTATGGTCGTTACTTCCGTTNGATGTACGGATGTACGGTTAAAACAAATTTTGAGCTCCATATATATATATACATCTGCATATTGTAGTGTATGGTCGTTACTTCCGTTTGCTACACACCACTAGGGTAAAGCTTTAAACGGGCACTGTTGTGTTCTCTTATCTTTACGGTACGTACCCGGGCTGTTGTACACCACGTCAGTTGTGCTACTTCCTATCATCTTTCTTTCATGTTGCCGTCCTCTTTGTTACAATGTGTTTTTCCCCATACACATAACATGATTTGCTGTATAGCAGAAATGCATTAAAAATAGATTTTCCGGTTGCATTGTTGCCCTACATGTTATACATTATATATGCAAGTAGGTGACTAGTTCTGGGTTGAATTGGAATTTATTCGCTTCTGCAACTGCTGTACAATGGCAAACAAAGGATTCTAGAGACTTGCTTCGGCACACATACAAGCCGCATGTGTGGAGGAAGTTGGATTTTTGAATAAAATATTTCTCGGTGGATGCATAATGCAGCAGCAAAATTCAAACGAATTTTCCCGTTCTACTGAATCCTAAATTACGGTGCATCATTGCTTCCGCAGTGGTATATGTAGCGAAACGAACGTTCTATTTTTTGTAAAAAAAAGTATGCGGATGACAAAAGCAGCATTCGTTACAAAGTCTGCTAGTAAATAACTGTCATGCAAAGTCGTACTTGCGATGAATTCGTTTCATTCAAATTATGCACAGAAACTCCTTCTGCTTTGTACTGTCACGTCAGTAGTAGTACTATAGTGCTGGTGCAGAGAAATAAGAGTGTAATGACATGCTTTTTTCCAAGATAGAATACTTGAAAGGAGTGGAGACTAGAGAAGCGCGTTGATATCCATCTTTGTGATCTAACCAAAGTAAGTTTATAAAAGACGCTTGACACTTTCACCTGAGATCAGAGATTCTAATTTTACCGTTGCTGTTAGCATTACTCCTTCACCTTGTTATCCTGTCAATTCAGAGTGTATTCGTTAGTAAACCAGAGGTAGATTTCTTTTTTACCCATGCAAACCTAGAGAATCTAAAAAATGACAAGGAAATGTGAACTACA